>JAKELG010000116.1:0-140285 GCA_021527035.1 Lactarius vividus
ATTCCTTCAGCGCTTTATCTTCTGCTGGCTCATTGGGTAGACCTTGCAGTCGATGGTGTCCGGGGCGTCTGGTTTGAATTCAATAGCATGGTCCCATGGTTTGGAGAGGGGAAAACGATGTGACTCCTCTTCGCTGAAGATTTTGACGTGTCACTGGTATTCCTCTGGGATGGCCTTCTTTTCCGTATACTGTTGCGCTTCTATTGCTAATTCGGTGGATGTGGTGGCTCGTAGTCGCGTTGTTTCTAGGTCGCATTCTTGTTGTAGTTGTTCTTCAATGTACTGCTTGTTGGTGTTCCTAGCAGCTTCTGAACTACTAATCGAGCGATGACGGGGTCTATACAGGGTTTGGTGGGGTTGATAGTGCGGAGTACTACTGGATACTCAGCTTTGTTAAGGGTGGCAGATGCCCATTGGATGTCTGGTTGGAACGTAGCCAACCAAGGGTATCCGAGGATGATGTCTTCTCCTCCTACATCGGTGACAAGGAACCTCATGTCTTTCTTGACTCCTTTGTTCTCGACCTCTAGATCCACGCAGTGGGTTATCTTGCCCCCTTTGTTATGCGTGCCATCAATATTCCAGATCTTTCAATGACGGTCCAATTCCTTGAGGCCTAGCCTCATTCGTTTTGCAAAGTCCGGATGAATAAAGTTGTTCGTGGCTCCGGAGTCCACTAGTGCTTGTTTGTCGGCCATGGTGTAACTTGCGCGCAGTAAAACTGGAACATGCATAGATTGATAGCGCGTTATGAATACAGAGTTACACCGTAATGCCCTCACCCAGGCCGTTGGGTTCAGGCACTTTGAAAATCCTCTCGCCCCATTAGGTCCTGGACTACCAAATCCCTTGCTTCTTCGTCGAGGTTTCGTACTCCGTTTATCCAGCTGGTCGCCCGTTCTTGTGGCGTCTCAGTGGTGGTGCGGGCGCCGCAGCTGCTGCCACCGTCATCTTCGAATTGAATGAGTGGTTCTTCGTGGACGCTTTGAACTTCCTCGATGAACGCGCCGCGCCCTTGACGGGGTTGCCAATTTTGGTTGGTGCGCGGGCGGCGTGGTTGGAGGCAGTTGCGGGACATGTGTCCAAGTTTCCCGCAGTTGTAGCAGTTGATGTTCTTCATATCTACAATCCCTCTTCCTTGGGGGCGTCCTCCCTGCGGGGTGTATGGTGGCTTGGTGTAGTCGATTTCTTCCAATCCTGCAAGGCGGGCACGAAATCGCCCTGGGGTGGTGTCCATAGCGTCCGGGTGGTTCCAGAATGCTTGCCATCCTTGGCAAGGCTGCTGGGGACAATTTGGAGCGTTGAAAGTTCTGAGAGAAGTGTTGCCCGGTTTACCGGGTCCTGGGGGTTTACATCCCCTCAAATGCGTTTGTAAATGCATCCATTTGCGTTGTTGTTCGAGTACGGCCACTTTCCATTGGGCGTAAGTGTTCGGGCTGTGGAAGTTGTATGCATTCTTGTATAGCTCTACAGGGAGTCCGCTGGTAAACTTGTCGAGGACGAGGGAGTCGTCAAATCTGTATCCTGCTTCGTGTACTGCTTTCTCGAATTTGGCAATGTAGGAGTCAATGTCTTGTCCTTCCATTCGGAACCCTTTTTGGAGGTCTTGTTGCGCCCTTTCCCATTCAAGGGTGTCGGCGAAGGTGTTGCGGAAGCCGAGCTCGATGGCTTCCCAGATCCACTTGTCGTAGGGTCCGTGCTTGGCTTTGTATGCCTTGACCCATTTGGTGGTGGACAAGACCCATTCGTTGACATGATCCCCTTGGATGTAGGTCAGAAAGATCAGTGCTTTGCGATAGGGGAGGGTGAACGCAGGGTTGTCATAGTTGGTTTCAACGAAGAGTTCCCATTGAGTGAGGAATTGCTGGACTTTGGTGCGGTCTCTGGTAAATACCAAGGGTTCCTTGCCCATAAATTTCTCGGGCTTAGTCCCACTTGATATGTTTGGTCCGGTGAAGAGAGGCCCTCCGGGATCTCCTCCTCTGTCGTCTCCTCCTCCGCCTCCTCCATGTCCTCCTGGCAGCGGTCCTTCTCCACGGCTAACGTGCGCGGGTTCCTGGAATGTGGTGGGTTGCTCGGTGATCGTGGTGGTCATGTCTGTTGGGATGGACTCAGCTATTAATCCCAATTGGAGTTCTTCTTCTTCTTCTTGAGCTTCGAGGATACAAATTTCCTTGGGGTTACTGGCAAGTGATGGGGAGGGTGTGGGTGTCTTAGGTGTAGGTGATCGGACGGGTTCTTCTTCTTGTCTGTCGAGAGGACCCCACTGGTCTCTTGTGGTTACTTCTTTGTAGGATGTCGAGGTGAAGGCTTGAGCCGGTGGGTCTGACAACTTGTAGTTTGTAGTGGAGTGCGTCCCACTTGAGCTCGGTCCAACAGGTGTGTTTGAAATTGAATTCTATAGGGATGAGTCCTGTAGTGCCGTCTTTGTAAGTATAGGAAACGACGTAGCCTGGATCTCCTTTTTCAATTTGCCAGAATGCTCCTTTGAGATATTGCTTGGGGACGTTGCGTTCTCCTCTTCTGTCAATGTAATACGGTCGGAATGGGATCCAAAGATCTCGGGTTGTTACTGCTGTGGAAGCCACGTTGAAGGATCTTGGTCTTAATGTAACGTCTATCACGGACGTTCATCTGACTTAGACGCTGTTGTAACATGGGTTCCCTTTCGGATAGCATTGGTGATTGTCTAGAGAGTCGGGGAATACCGCAGGGTGTCGTTGATACGCTCCCGTAGTGTAACGCTACCACGGCGTTCAGCTCGACTTGAGCTCGTACAAAAGGCGTTCACGACTTAGCTAGTAATCGACACGCGCGCAGTGTTTCAATGATCCCGTAGAATACTACCAAGGCGATCCAAAATATGCGTCCCAGTAGTACGAAGGCAACTCCGACTTGTCGTGTCGAAAGGGCCAGGGTCTTAGACTCGAAGGTCAAGACTTATAGTAGCGGCTCCCCTTTAGAGGCAAGAAGGCGTGAAAGCCCTAGTAGAAGAGGAAGAATAGAGTGGTATTGAGAAGAAGACCAAGATGGCGTATCTTGGTCTTCGCGCCCACTATTTATACATATTCCAGAGGTAGCTTTAAAGCTCCTCTTGTAAGTAAGTAACGAGTAGCGTTAGTAGCTCGAACCCTACTACCGCTATCCTAGGAATGAGTCAGAGCAACAATCACATGCTACTACGACTCCTGCTGACTGATCGTAAAGTCCGTGACTAATTTCTACTTACTAACGTAGCCACAACCGTATAGTAAGAGTCCGTTCCACAAGTCCGTACCGTATAATGAGTCCATGAGGGCTCAACCGCGACATCACCCCCTTTTCAGCCGCGGCGCCCACGACGCCAGCGAAGGCGCGGTCCCGACATCCATCCCGCCTGCACCTCCTCGATCCTCTCAAGTGCGTTGGCCATCTCCAAGCGGAACTTACTACGCGTCATTTCCCCCCGAATCCCACCGAGTGCGGCGGCCAGCTGGTGGAGCCGTTGCTCCATCCTTTCGGCCTCGTACGCATAGGCGCGGTAGCGCTGCACCTCCGCTCGGAGACTTACGTCGTGTAGTTCGCCGACGGCGCGATCGAGACGAGGGCGGTCATGGTAACCCCCAGCGAACAAGGCCATGTCTTCCTGAGGATAGACCTCCTTCCCAGTGGCCTTGACCTGGGGTTCGGCGTAGAGGGGCTGCGAGTATACCTTCTCGCTATCGGGGATGAGGCCGAGGACGATGGGGTCGGCCCCCATGATGACCTGCACATACGCCGCCTGGCGTGTTACTCCCTGGCCGTCGGTGATGGGGAAATGTACGTAATCCTCCCCGCGGTTGTACTTGTATCCGTGGGGAGGCGGGCCGAGCTCGGCGTGGCGAAGTCGGAAGAGGGGGAACGGCGGGGGTGCGTCGGTTCGCACGCCGCCGCGGTAAAGGGGGCGACCGTTGGTGTCGCACGCGTAGGGGGTCTCGCGTGGGTCGTCAGTGTCGGTGGCCGTAGAAATAAGAGGGTGCTCAGCTGGGTAGTGATCCGCTAAGCTCCCTCGGACTTGTCCGAGGACTGTTTCCTCGCCTCTTCGCGCTCCTTCTTCGCCCTCATCCACTCGCGTCGCCTCCGTAAGGCCTCCCGACGTCTCTCCGCCGCTTCCCGTAGTTGTCTCCGCTTCCAATCCTCCGCCATTTCCCTCCACTTCTGCTCCTTCCACCGCTCCCAGTCGACTGTTGGCTGCGTCTTGGGCCTCTTCCTCGGTTCGATGCTCGACTCGTACTGGGATAGGTCGAGATGGGGAACGCTCAAGCTCTGGGAGAGCTTGACGAAGCCGATCGACTTCGGCCGTCGTGAAGGGGACCTCGTTGATGCGCTGTCCGTCCTGAGAGAGGATCCACCAGGTTGCGGGGTTGCTGGTGTCGTCGTTGTAGGAGGCGGGGATGGTCGACTGGAGGGCCTCAACGACCTCTTGGTAGGTGAGAGGTCCCGCGTTTCGGGCAACGCGAGTGATGGCGTCGGCGGAAGAGGGAATGGACATTGTTGTGAATATGGAAGAGATGAGGGAGCCAGTGTTGCGATAGTGAAGAGGGGATAAGGACGATTCTTCGGTTTGTCCTGTTCTTAAGCTACTCGCGAGTCGGGGATTCAATAATTGGTACTCAGCTATCGCCTCGTCTGCAAACACGTCATCCTTATCAACCCACTGATTCTCCGAGTCGGGGTACCCCTTCCATTTGATCAGGTACTGAAGGCGCTTTTTCCTGCCGAAGTGCCGATGGTCTAGAATCTTCTCTACCTCGTATTCCTCTTCCCCTTCCACCAGATCCGGTGGCGGCCGCTGGAAATTTGGTCCGTGCACAAGCGTCTCACGATAAGGCGTGAGAAGATCGATGTGAAACACGGGGTGTATACTCCACTGCGCAGGAAGTTCCAATTGACAGTTCACCGGTGACAGGACCCGTGTGACCTTGAAGGGGCCGTGCCGTCTTGCCGCTAACTTCGGTGTTGGTTGATTGGTCCTGAGGTGTCGCCCCTCTAGCCATACATAGTCTCCGATTCGGAATTTGGGCGTATCTCGGTGTTTGATCCACATAGATTGTGCCTTTCTGATAAGATCCTGGGCTTCTTTCCGCGCTTCTCGGAATTGTTCTATCCTCGTGGTGACCTGTGGGATAGGGGATGGCTTATCGAGCCAATCAGCGCGTGGGTCGTATCCCATGAGGAGGGAAAATGGGGACTTCCTTGTTGCCTCGTGGGGCCAGTTATTGTGCGCGAACTCTGCTATTGGCAGAAGGGCCGTCCAGTTGTCTTGGCGTTCGTTTGCCCAGAAGCGTAGGTATTGTTCCAGCCACTGGTTGGTGCGTTCCGATTGTCCGTCGGTTCTGGGGTGATAGGCCGTGGAAATGTTCTGCTGGATTCCCAAGATCCGACACAGTTCTCGTGTGAACTTGGAGGCAAATCGAGGGTCTCGATCGCTGATGATTTTTGAGGGTAGTCCGAATCGTTTGAAGACGTGGGTGGCGTAAAGGCCGGCTGTTTCTTCTGCTGTGATTTCCTCGTTGCAGGGAATGAAGACCGAGGCTTTGCTACAGTCATGATCTGTCACCGTCAGGATGGAATCGTACCCTTGGGATGTTGGGAGCTTGGTGATGAAGTCGAGAGCGATGGTTTCAAATGGTAGGGCGTCTTCCTTTGGCGTGATGGGTACGAGTGGGGCTTTTGTGGGGCGCGTGTTGACCTTGTGGCGTTGACATTCAGCGCACCCTTGTACGAAGTTGCGGACGTCGAGTTTCAATTCTGGCCACCAATACCTTCTTTCCACTAGTCTCGTGGTTCGTGCGATCCCGGGATGTCCATGTACCGGAGGGTCGTGATGGGCAGCGATGAGCTTTCGTTTCTCGTCCAGGGATCCTGTGATGACGTACTTCCCTTGTCGGTACCATGCTCCATTTACGAATTTCAGTTGTTGAGAGTCCACCCAATACCGTAGTATGATCTCAGTTTGTGGGGGGTCTTGTTCCGCTTGTACCGTGACTGTTCGCGCGAAGACATCTTCCGGTAATACCACCACGTTTTCATTATCCCGTTCTCCTTGGTCGTAATCAGGTCGTCGGGACAGCGCGTCCGCTCGACCGTTCTTTTTCCCTGGGATGTGATGAATTTCGAAGTTGTATTCCATGAGTTCAAGTACTTCCCTGGCGACTCTCCTGCTTATTTTCTGCGGTAGTTTCCAGTACTGGAGATTCATGTGATCGGAGTAGATCTTGATCTTGTGCAGTGATCCAGCCAGCAGTGGTCTCCAGTGCCTGAGGGCTTTGACTATTGCGAGGAGTTCTAGGTCGTAAATGTCATAATTCCGTTCCGCTTCGTTGAGTGTTGCCGAGTAATATCCTATTGGGTGTCGCTTGCCGTCTTCCTTTTTCTGGAGTAGCACCGCACCGGTTGCGAATCCTGAGGCGTCCACTTCGAGTTCAAACGGGTCGTCTAGCTTTGGATGCGCGAGTACCGGTTCTTCCGTGACCAAGGCTTTGAGTTTACGGAATGCCTTGTCTTCTTCATCTGTCCATCTCCACTCCGTGTCTTTCCTCGTGAGTTTGTTGAGTGGTTTGGCGTGTGTTGTGAAGCCGCGAATGAAGAGTCGGTAAAAATTGCAGAAGCCTAGGAATGAGCGGACGTCACGGACCTTAGTTGGCGTGGGCCAATCTTTGATGCCTGAAATTTTTACCGGGTCCATACGTGTTACCCCCTTTTCAAGGATTACCCCCAGGTAATCCATTCGCGGCTTGTGGAAGAGGCATTTTTCGAGTTTGAAGTAGAGATCATGTTCCATGGCCACTTGTAGTACGTCGCGGACCGCTTCTTCGTGTTCCTTTTGCCCGGCTGGATGCCTCGTTGCAATGCCGATGTCGTCCATGTATACGCGTATAATCGTTCCCTTGGCTTCGTGCGTTGCGATGGTGTCTCGGTAGATGGTGTTCATCATGGTTTGAAACGTCGCCGGGGAATTGGTGAGTCCGAAGTACATGACTGTGGGCTCGAAGAGACCGTACCGTGTTTTGAATGCCGCTTTGTGTTCGTCACCTTCTTTAATGCGTACGTTGTTGTACCCCCACCTGACATCCAGTTTGGTATAGGTGTGAGCTTGGCTGAGGTCGGTGATAAGGTCTGAGATGAGTGGTAGCGGGTATTGATTGCGGACGGTGACGGCATTGATCTTCCGGTAGTCCTGTACTGGTCGTAATTTTCCGTCTTTCTTCTTTATAAAGAAGAAGGATGAGGCGTATGGGGATTTGGACGGGCGGATGTATCCTTTCTTCAATTGCTCGTCTAGGAATTCCTTGAGTTTGCCATCTTCTTCTTGCGTCATGGGGTAGACTTTGCAGTCGATCGCTGGTGGTGTGCCTTCCTTAAATTCGATTGCGTGATCCCATGGTCGAGAGGGAGGAAATCGGTTGGACGCTTCCTCGCTGAAGATCTTTGCAAATTGATGGTAAGCGGCTGGAAGTTCAACTTTATCGTGGAACTGCTTAGCTTCGATGGCTAATTCCGTGGCCGTGGTGCGTAGATAGGCTTTCTCCTCCAGTTCCGCCACTATGTTTTCTTTTTCTTCCGTGGTGATGCTTCCTATGACGTGGTTTTCTTTGTTGGGATTGATGGATCGGATGACGACAGGGAGCATTTTTTCGTGTATGGTAGCGTATCTCCAGTTTATTGTAGGTTCGTAGGTGGCTAGCCAGGGGTATCCGAGTACGAGATCTTCGTTTCCGAGATCGGTGACTAGGAAGCGCATCTTTTGTCGTCGTTGATTAGTTTGTACGTCCAGGTCCACAAAGTGGGTGATACTGCCCGCTTTATTTTCCGTATTGTCAATATTCCATATTTTCCGGGGATGTTCCAGTGTTTGGAGTCCGAGGCCCATTCGCTTCGCGAACGAAGGGCGTATGAAATTGTCCGTTGCTCCGGAGTCTACTAGTGTTCTGATGTCGGCCATTGCGTAATTCGTACGAATCGAGACTGGAATTCTAAGAGATCGATAGCGAGTCATGATTACAGAATTACAATTAACCGCCCTCACCCAGGCCGATGGGTTCAGGCGTTCTGAAAACCCTCCTTTCCCCACATTTCTTGGAGGATGAGGTCTTTTACATCGTCCGATTCTCCGGCTACTCCTGCCAGCCAGTCTTTGGCCCTTTGTTGCGGTGGTGCGGAGCTTGCGGCTCTGACTTGCGCGGGAGGTTCTTCTTGTGTATAGTAGTCTGTGTCTGCCATTCGACTGATGGTTGTTCGACGGCGCGGCTGTTGGCAATTGCGTGAGTAGTGCCCCGTCTGGTTACAGTTGTAGCAGATAACTGTCCTCATGTCTCGAGGCGGCGGGCCTCCTCCTCTTCCGTACCCTCCTCGTTGTGGTCTGGGGATAAAGGGTCGATTCGCGTCTCCGACTTCTGCTACTCGTGCACGTGTTCTGTCGGCCGAGGTGTCCATGGCGTTTGGGTCGTATCGGGGGGGTGGTGGCCCCCGCGGCGGTCCCCAGTTCGGGACTTGTGGCCTCCATCGAGGCTGTGCTGATGATGGTGGGGCTTTCGTTTTGAAGTTGTCAAGGCGTGCTTTCATATGGATGTATTGTTTTTGTCTTCTTAGCGCGCATCTCTTCCAGTCCTCGAAAGTGTGAGGTTCATCTAACTCATAGACCTTTGTGAACAGGGCTCGTGGCAGCCCCGCCGTGAAACGGTCGATTGTTTGGCGGTCGTTCAGGTTATAATGAGCTTTTCTGGCTAGTTGCTCGAATTTGACCACGTACGCGTCAATGTCTTCTCCTATCATCTTGACCCCCTTTCTGTAGTTCCGCTTGGGCTTGTTCCTCTTCTAATATGTTGGAGAACCTTTTGGCGAATTCCGCGGCCACGTGGTTCCATAATGTTTGAGAGTACTGGCTGACCCCCCTTCATACTTCTCGATTAAGCCATTCTAATATGGACAGCGTCCATTCGCTGACGTTGACCCCCTTAACATATCCCAGAAAGAGGAGGGATCGTCGGTACTCGTTTTGCATGATCGGGGCGTCCAAATTCATTCCCCAGTAGACGTGCCATTGCGTGAGGAAGGCCTCGTATTTAGTGCGGTCTCCATCAAAGACGGTCGGAGGTTCACCTGATAATCTGTCCGATCCATGTCCTCCTCCTGCCGGGGCGCCTCCTCCTGGTGGTCCTGGTGGTCCTGGAGGTCCTCCTCCTGGTGGTCGTCCTCCTCCTGGGAACCCTCCGCCCGTTGGTCCTTGACCTGGGAATCCTCCTGGTAGTCCTCCTGGTGGCGGTGGGGGTCCTTCCGGTGGATCCGGGTGGTCTGGTCCTATTGCTCTGAAGAGCGCTGCGTCATCAGCCGTCATTCTATGTCCGGTGTGTTGATTAATGGGATTGAGGATGGCTTCAGCTTCTTCCCTGATGCGTTGTACTTCTTCCATAGCTTGTGTTTCGGTTGCTGTGGCCATGGGGCTTCGAATGTGAATTTCTTCTGGTACTGTGATATGTAGGGACTCAGCTATGTGCGCCAATAGGCTTGAATCGTCTCCCGTTCCTGGTCGTACTTCGCTTTCTGTGGCGGTATGTTCTTCTACGTGTTCTTCGTGGCTTGATTCTGATGGAGCTTGTTCTCTGGGTTGTTCCGGTTCCTCTTCTTCGCTGCTATCTCCGTCTAGTGATCCCCAATCGTCCCCGTGTAGTTCTCTGGAGTCGATGTCGCAGCGGTAATGTCTTCCAGCTGGTCTGACGACGTCCCACCGGTTGTCTATTGGGTTCCACGTAATTTCTGTCCAACAGAAATTGGAGTAGTTGAACTCAACTGGGCGATATCTGATCGCTTCCCCTGGGAAGTCTACGAAGTATCCGGTGTCTCCTCGGTATTCTCTCCACCTGGCTGCACCTAGGAATCTTCATGGTACTGATCGTTCTCCTCTAGTTTCGAGGTGGTAGGGTCGAAAATTTCTCCACTGGTCTCTTGTTGTGAACGCCACGATTGGCTATCTTGGTCTTAATGTAACGCTACCACGGCGTTCAGCTCGACTTGAGCTCGTACAAAAGGCGTTCACGACTTAGCTAGTAATCGACACGCGCGCAGTGTTTCAATGATCCCGTAGAATACTACCAAGGCGATCCAAAATATGCGTCCCAGTAGTACGAAGGCAACTCCGACTTGTCGTGTCGAAAGGGCCAGGGTCTTAGACTCGAAGGTCAAGACTTATAGTAGTGGCTCCCCTTTAGAGGCAAGAAGGCGTGAAAGCCCTAGTAGAAGAGGAAGAATAGAGTGGTATTGAGAAGAAGACCAAGATGGCGTATCTTGGTCTTCGCGCCCACTATTTATACATATTCCAGAGGTAGCTTTAAAGCTCCTCTTGTAAGTAAGTAACGAGTAGCGTTAGTAGCTCGAACCCTACTACCGCTATCCTAGGAATGAGTCAGAGCAACAATCACATGCTACTACGACTCCTGCTGACTGATCGTAAAGTCCGTGACTAATTTCTACTTACTAACGTAGCCACAACCGTATAGTAAGAGTCCGTTCCACAAGTCCGTACCGTATAATGAGTCCATGAGGGCTCAACCGCGACACGTAGAGTCGCGATACGTGTACAAGGGGAGGTCAAGAGGTACACCAGGGGGTGGACTGGGGACTTTACGGATATACCTCCACTGAGGGTTGTCGACGATGTAATAACAATGGGTTGGTCGAGCGGTACGAGCGTTGAGATATTCAAAGACAAGGTGGCACGTGGTATTTGGTGGATAGGTCACGGCGGGCGAGTCTACCATTCACGCTGGAACTGGAGACGAAGTCACAGGGATCCCTCTTGGTCACAAAAGGATATGCCGGACCTAATTCACTTAGGGACGCCTGTGAGTCCCTAGCACAAAAGATGAGTGAGAAGTGGTAATTCGAAGAAGACCAAGATGGGGATCCTGGTCCGTGATACTACAAGCTTAAATACACGTAAGGGAGCCAGTTCTAGCTCCACTCGAACTCGTATGTAGCCAATAGCGTAAGTAGCGTAAATCCTAGGACAGGAATCCTAGGAATCAGTCATCCATGATGTAATACCAATATCGTACAACAATAGAACTCGGGGGTTGAACACGTAAGACACATCACATACAACAATAAGAATCATCAGTCAGCCGGAACATGAGGCAACGAGATCCGAAGTCCATGACACATTACTACTGACATACCGAGTCATCACGAATACGTCAGAGTCCACAACCAGGCCGGGCAGTCCGAGAATGGAACATAACAGGCTGCCAGCCAGGATGTGTCTAAGACACGGCTCACTAGAGTGCACCAGAGGGGAAAGTGGAATGGTATCTTTCAGAGCCCAAGGCTGTCTACCTCAGCCTTCTCGGCCTATCGGTTGCCTCATCACCACAAGTGGCTTTACTGCATCCTTTCCCATTGCCGCTACAAGGTAGGAGTCTGGTTGCAGAACACCATAAGGTGAACACCCCCCAGAGTCTGAACCAGGTTTTACACTCCCATGGTGAGGAGATCCTGTGCCCAGTGTGGAGCACCAGAGACAGCTGGCGCTAAGCTCCACAATACACAGCCCAGTGGGCCATGCACACCTGGATATGGATTAAGGGGCTACCAGATCCAATCTCCTTGCGCATAGCGCAGGGGCTAGGAGTACAGTAGGGATGAAAGTAGGACTACTGGGCAATGTATAGTAGTGGAGGGGCCTCACCAGCAGGCACCTGACGCCTCAGGGCACTGTGGCTTGGGCAAGGAGGGTGAGTCCCCAGACAGACCTTAACTCAGCTTGTGCCTGCAACGACACAGAGGCTAGTCAAGTGGAGTAGTGGGCGCAGGGCCCATAACCTGATGAACAGCATAGGTGGAGACGCATACTCACAGTGAATCAAGTAGTAGTACTGTGGTGAGATATGAGAGGCACAGGGAAGCAGAGATCTTGCAGAGTAAGCTTAGAGATGTCTGATAGCACAGAGTGAGAACTGGGTGGTATTACAAGAGTAGGAAACATACCTGATAGCACAGAGTGAGAACTGGGGCTATCAGGGCGTACATGGTACACTACTTATACAGTCTGGAGACAATGATGCACTTGTACAATAAGGGCGTTATACAATAGACAGAATACAATAAGACCTGGAACAATGAGTGGGTCAGAACAAAGGGAAGTACTTAGACAATAAGTACAATAGAGAATCCAGAACAAGGATGATATCATAGTAACATCACAATAAAGATATAACAAAAGGATAGTCCAAAAGCGTAGTACAATAACAAGTCCGGAGGAGTCCATATGATGTCATTGTACAGTGATGTCATAGATAATGGTAAAGTCCAAGATTGTGATGATCATACATCTAATCTACATAAGTCCTGTATATCTAATCTAAAGCAGTCCGTTATCTGCGTGTCCATAGAGCCGCTAAGTGCGCACAGGTCACTTATCAACAACTCACAGTGAATCAAGAAGTACTGTGGTGAGATATGTGAGGCACAGGGAAGCAGAGATCTTGCAAGGTAAGCTTAGAGATGTCTGATAGCACAGAGTGAGAACTGGGTGGTATTACAAGAGTAGGAAACATACCTGATAGCACAGAGTGAGAACTGGGGCTATCAGGGCGTACATGGTACACTATTTATACAGTCTAGAGACAATGATGCACTTGTACAATAAGGGCATTATACAATAGACAAAATACAATAAGACCTGGAACAATGAGTGGGTCAGAACAAAGGGAAGTACTTAGACAATAAGTACAATAGAGAATCCAGAACAAGGATGATATCATAGTAACATCACAATAAAGATATAACAAAAGGATAGTCCAAAAGTGTAGTACAATAACAAGTCCGGAGGAGTCCATATGATGTCATTGTACAGTGATGTCATAGATAATGGTAAAGTCCAAGATTGTGATGATCATACATCTAATCTACATAAATCCTGTATATCTAATCTACAGCAGTCCATATCTGATATGTCCATAGAGCTGCAAAGTGCGCACAGGTCACTTATCAACAGTCCCTTTACTACTAAGCCTCTCTACCGTAGCTGACATTAGTGTAGAACTTGTTTGTCTTTAGGTGTGTAGCACTGCTATAGAGTTTCTTCCATCTCTGAAGTAACTTGTTTGTCTTTAGCTCCTTGCTATATTTCTCTCACTGCTAGTGCTGCCCACTCAACAGTTCTCCACTCAGGTGTGCATTCCATTGTACTTCCTTACCTCTGTCCAATCTAACTTGTCCTCTTGGTTCTCCACTCAGCCTACCACTGTGTGACATTGCATCCCTGACCTTGTATAAAGGTCTCTTAGCTGACGCAAGCTCCATTTTGACTGTAGGTTCTAGTGCATGATTTATCTCCACATCAGCATTGAGTCTTCACCCTTGACAGTTCACTCCAACTCCCCTTGGCCTGGCATAGCTGATAGTCATACCACTACAGTGCTGCTGCTCATGTTACATTCCATTTGTTACGATTCTCCCCTTCCTTCTTGTGGACGCTTCCGTTCCTCACTTCTCATTCCCATACCCCACCTTGTTATGCCCATAACTCATCACGCGCCCAACCGTTTCCTATGATCTCTTCGCCGCACGATACGCCCTTACGCCCCCTTCCTTGTATATCAAAGTTCACGGCGCTCCGGTCTCAGCTGACTCCCACATGACCCCGCGCAATCGCCATGTTTCCTACTATAGTATCGCCTTTGTTCTACTTTTACTTAGGACTCCACGTATTGCGCCATATGTTTGTTGCGTACAAACATCCTGTACTAGTATATGAGTTGCACGCTACCTAGCTTGTACGGTAGACTTGACTTCTTGTGTAATACCACATCGTTGTCAATCCACGAACGACTTTCGCTCGCTGTTTCGCTTGAGCACAACTTTGGTTCGCCTTTTCGCTTGAACCCCAGAATTCCCGACTATCACCTACGTGTCTGAGGAGACTGTGTGGTGCTTATTCATCATCGAACTCGGTCCTAACAGACCAACTCGCATCCCGTTACCTCAGCCTGAGTGACTTAGTGACGTGCACATCGCACATAACGTTCCTGTGGTAACGTTACATTAAGTCAAGTCTCTCGCAACCCTGGTGACTAGTAGGAGTCGCACGAAATTTCAGCCGCAGTACATCGATTGGTATTCCACTGACGAACTCTCCAGCCACGAAAAGGGTGCAGTAATCTGGGAAGAGATCCATAACCAAGAGGGGTATTTCATCTTTGACGCAAAAAACCAGGAATATCACCAAGTTCACTACTTTGACGACCTTCACCTTTGGGCTTACATCGACTACGATCCAAAGCAAGGACGGTGGTACGCCTACAAAGCTGTCCCTCCACAATTCAGCACAGGACCCCTCGGGTCAACCAACATTACCGGAATCAACGTCGACCCAGACGAATCAACCACCCTCACTCCCGTACAGCCAGCAATGGCCACCAACACTCAGGTCGCCACCAGCCTTACTACCATGGGAGCCTCCGGCTCGGGCGGTGGAGGAACACATGCTACAGGAGGTCGACCGGCTGCTCAGACGAGCGGAGCACCTCATAGCTCTAGTACCCAACCACTGACGGGGCCAAGCAGTGGCCCAACTGCTGGACCTGGTGGAGGCATACATGGTAGCGGTGGAGGCCCACCGGGCGGCGGTGCCCCTGGTGGCGGCAGAGGTGGTCCAGGTGGAGGTGCCCCAGGAGGTGGCGCCCCAGGCGGAGGTGCGCTCCCCGTGGGCCCAGCCGGGGCAATACCAGCACTGGGAGGGGGCAAACTTGGGGGCAACCCACCACCCATCTTCGATGGAAATCGAGAGGAGAGTAGAAACTTTCTTCGATCCTTTCGAATTTATCGAGGAATGAACCCAACTGTGGACCAGCTCACAATACCATATTCGCGAGCCATGACCTTCCTCTCGTATATGAGGGGGCATCTGGTAGATGATTGGGTAGATGAGCAGACTGCATGGCTGGACACCCAGATAGCAGGAGGGGTACTGCACAACGAAGAGAACCTATGGAACACGGTCCTCGACCGGTTCACGAACGCCTACACAGACACCACCAAACGAACCAGAGCACGCCAAGATATCGACAAATTGAAGATGATTGGCGAAGACATCGACACATACATTGCAAAGTTCCAGAACCTTACAACAAAAGCCGGCTATAACCCAGACGAAGCCAATGTCATTGAAAAATTCCAAGCGGGACTCCCCAACAACCTCGTAATTAATGCCATATGCTTCCAACACCCAGTTACATGGGATCAGTGGAAAGCGACGGCAAGACTTCAGCAAGCTGAATACCTTATGCTGAAGCCTCGCCTCACGCGCAACTGACAAAACGAAAAATGAGGAGGTCACACCCGAGACCAGTGGGTCCAAGCCCTTAACAAGGCGCGTGACCCAAACACCATGGATATTAGCCACACTAGAGCCCACACTACCCTCACAGACGCTGAGAAGCAAAGGATGGTTGCGGAGGGGAGATGTTTTCGATGCGGAGAAAAGGGTCATGTGTCGCGTAATTGCCCACAAAAAGGCACTTGCGCTGCTCAGACCACAAACGACGGAGGAGCACCTCCTCCCGTCCCCATTACCCCCGCAGTATTGTCTCCCCCCCTCGTTACTCGAGTCGCCATATCAGCAAACCGTGTACTGTCAAATGATGAAGCGGCTGACGCTCAGATCGCAGCGCTGGCCGCTCAGCCAAAAGAAGTGCGGGACCTCTTGGTGGAGAAGCTTTTTGGAGGAAAGGATTTTCCGAACGCCTAAACCCATCGGCCTGGGCAAAGGCGCTACACATGTATTATAGCAGATATCGATCCATGCGAATCCCAGTCCTTTTCAAATCTGCAAGCGCGACGGCCGAACGACAGGTCCTATTGGACTCTGGAGCAACCAACAACTTTATTTGTGCGGAACTGCTCAAACGAACGCATCTCAGAACCCGACCCGTCTCCGCTCCCATCACCATATGGAACGTTGACGGAACTTACAACCAAGACAGCGCAATAACCCAATACACCGATTTGGCGGTGCGGACGGGTGAGCGCACGAAGACACTTCGTTTCCTGGTAACCAACCTAGGAAAGGACGAAGCGATCCTGGGCTACCCCTGGTTCTCGGCCTTCGAGCCTGAGATAGAGTGGAGAAATGCCACACTGAACGAAAGCTTCCAACCGGTCGTAATCTCCAGCCTGAACCTTCAGAGTGACACCATGCCATTGGAGGCTGCTATCAGGGCTCTACAGGCATATGAGCTCGACGAGGAGGCATGGGAGCAGGTTGTGAACGAAGAATCGGAGCCGAATATCACCTTCCTGCAAAAAACGACCACCGCATCAGAACTCGCCCAACAGGAAGCGGCTAAGAAACAGACCTGAACATTCGAGGAAATGGTTCCTCCAGAATACTGGACACATCGTAAAGTGTTCAGCGAAGAGGCGTCACATCGGTTTCCCCCGTCCCGTGTATGGGACCACGCCATTGAACTACTCCCCGACGCGCCTACTGCACTCGATTGCAAAGTGTACCCACTCACTGCCAACGAAGGAGAGGCACTTACGGCCTTCCTAAATGAACAACTCGAGAAGGGATACATCCGCCCTTCAAAATCCGCCTACGCATCACCCTTCTTCTTTATTAAGAAAAAGGACGGAAAGTTACGCCCGGTCCAAGACTATCGACGTCTCAACGAACTCACTATAAAAAACCACTACCCCCTTCCCCTTATCCCCGAACTCGTCGACCGTATCAGAGTCGCGCAGCTGTACTCGAAATTAGACATCCGATGGGGGTACAATAACGTTCGCATTCAGGAAGGAGATGAATGGAAAGCGGCATTCAAAACCAACCAAGGACTGTTTGAACCACGCGTCATGTTCTTTGGCCTCACCAACTCCCCATCCACCTTCCAAACAATGATGGATACCATATTCCGCGACCTCATCCTGACCAACGAGGTTGTTATCTACATGGACGATATCCTTGTCGCCACCGCAGACAACAAGCAACATCATCGGAAAGTCCTTCATGAAGTACTACGACTTTGCGAAGAACACGATCTCTATGTGAAACCAGAGAAGTGCGAGTTCAAAGTCTACGAGACAGAGTACTTGGGCCTCATTATCGGTCACGGGCGGTTACGGATGGACCCCGTTAAAGTCCGCGGAATCCGGGAATGGCAACCCCCGAAAAATCTCAAAGAAGTTCGCGTGTTCTTAGGGTTCTGCAACTTCTACCGGAGATTCATACAAGGATTCTCCCAACTTGCCTGACCTCTTCACGACCTAACAAAGAAGGAGATCCCATGGCACTGGGGTGACACACAGCAGAACGCCTTTGAAGACATCAAAAGGCACATATGCGAAGAACCAGTACTCCTATTCCCAGACCTCACCAAGCCGTTCGAATTAGAGGTTGACACGTCAAATGTCGCAGTTGGAGCAGTGCTGAATCAGCTAGGCCCCAACAAAAAGTTCCACCCCGTAGCATTCCACTCCGAATCATTCACAGAGACAGAACGAAACTACGACATCTACGACCGGGAGTTACTAGCTGTGGTTAAAGCGCTACGAGCGTGGAGAACATACCTCGTAGGATCCCCTCATAAAGTCATTATCCACACCGACCATGCCAACCTCCAATATTGGAAAGAACCCCAAAAAATCAACCGAAGAATCACACGCGAGTTCCTAGAATTGTCAGAATACGATTTTATTCTGAGACACGTAGCCAGAACGAAAAACGTGCGCGCAGACGCCCTGTCCAGGCGGTCGGACTACGAGTCCGGTGAAGGGGACAACACCAATGTCATCGTCCTACCAGCGGAAAGGTTCATTTGAGCCACCCAAATGTCAATATGTGATATGGATATTTGGTCCCAGGTGGCTCAGAACGCTGGCAAGGAAGAAGCGGCACGATGGGCCGAACACCATAACCTCAAACAGCATGATGGGCTGTGGTGGAAAGACGACGTGTTGGTCGTTGTCGGGGACAACGATCTTAAGCGGGGGGTAATCACTCTATTTCACGACTCTCCAAGCATGGGCCACCCTGGAATTGCCAACACACGCAAACTAGTACGACGTGACTATTGGTGGCCCACTATACGAGAAGATGTCGAAGAGTATGTCAAAGGATGTGCCGTATGTCAGGCCAACAAAATTAACCCCCACCGACAAAAACCCCACTTATTCCCCATATCTACCGACCCGGAGGCAGAACCATTTGAAGTCATTTTGATGGATTTTATTACCAAACTACCTCTGTCTCAAGGATTTGACTCCATCCTTACGATCACCGACCATGACTGTTCAAAAGCTGCGATCTTTATACCCTGTCATGAAACTATTACCACCGAGGGAGTAGCTCGACTATACCTCCAACACGTCTACCCACACTATGGGATACCACGCAAACTTATCACAGACCGAGACCCACGATTCACATCCGCATTCATGAAAGGATTGTGCAGCACACTCGGAATACGACAAAACATCTCATCCGCATATCATCCCCAAACAGACGGCCAATCGGAACGCACCAACCAATGGTTGGAACAATATCTGCGCCACTGGAGCAACGTGCAACAGGATAACTGGGCGGAAGCGCTCCCAGTGGCACAGTTTGCACACAATTCTTGGCCGAACGCTACAACGAAGCACTCCCCATTCTCACTCATTATGGGATGGGAACCATGAACCACTTGGGTTTCAAAACCCACCCCCGTACCATCGGTTGACCAACGCCTAGACGAAATGACCACGAGGCGGCAGCATGCGCAAGACTGCATCAAGCACGTGCAAGGACTCATGGCGAAGAAGGGAAGAAGCCGCTTTATCCCCTACGCCAAAGGAGCCCAGGTCTGGCTGGAAGGGACGAATTTGAAAACCTTCTACCCCACTGCAAAGCTGGCCCCCAAACGCCATGGCCCCTTCCGAATTAAGAAGGTCTTATCGGCAGTGACGTACGAGTTGGAGCTACCAACCACGTGGAAGATACACCCAGTGTTCCATGTGAACCTCCTCACACCATATAAGGAGACGGAGCTGCATGGGGAGAACTTCTCACACCCTCCCCCTGACCTCGTGGACGGAGAAGAAGAATTCAAAGTGGAGCAGATCATGGGGTCGCGACTCCATGGGCGAGGGCGCAAACTGCAATTCCTAGTTAAGTGGAAGGGCTTTCCCATGAGCGATAGCTCGTGGGAGCCAGCTGACCACGTTAAATACGCGCCAAACGCAATCACCGACTTCTATCGCCGCAACCCCACGGCTGACAGAGCAGGACGAAAGTTATAAAAGCTGAACGAACAAGAGGCGAAACTTCATCCCAACCCATCATGACAACCCCCATCTCTTATGACACGGCCCCAGCTGCTGACCGACCCCATCCCCCGTCCGCCCTCATCCTTGAACGACTCACAGTTCCATCGCAATCGGAAGGGATCCCCACTCCCTTCGTATCTCGAACACCATATTCAGCTCTCACTTCACAACCACTGACTCCGGTTCTTGCCCTAGCACTCAACGTCTCCCCCACGAGCCCAACGCCTCCACCATCATCCCCTCCCCCACTCGAACCCGTAGTAGCCCCCCTTCTGGAGGCACCCCCTGGCGTCACGCCTATTGTCCCCATGTCACAGCTGGCATCTGAGCTTCCCCATCCCTACTCGCTGACTCCAGTGGCACCCCCTCATCAGTTGTGACCAGACCCACATTTGGCGTCATTAGACAACGACGAGGAACCGGTTGACAAAGGGGATGACGAGGAGTCTGATGACCCCGGACTTCCGTTCTTCCTTAATGCCCCCGACACCCCGTTCTTTTTCCCCCTGATGATCCCATTGGAAAACGATACCACGAAAGTTCAGGCGAAGTATGTTTACTATCGCCGGGACTATCGAGAGGTCATCGGAACCCAAGGAAGGGGAAGGCCGTGTTACTGCCAGGAAGTCTACTTGTCCACGCCGCACCCCACCGCTATGCACCCTGCCATTTCACCTCATCAGCTCGCCGTATTCAGCCCACAAGACCCACGCGCCGTCACCATCAACGAGGTGTTGAGCGAGCTCAAAAACCCCCACCTATCGGCGGAGGTCGCGAGATTGCGGCAATGCCTCGGAGACAAAATCGCTCTAGACGCGCGCAGGGCGGATCTTCGCCAGCTCGAGCAGGAGGCCGTTCGTGACCAGTTTCACTTAGACGCCAAACTACAGGGTATCACGAAGCGTATGCAGTACGCAGGCGCCATCCCCCTCATCACCAACAAATTCATCGAACTCACCACATGCCCCATGCACCCCCGTCACTACTTCCCCGAACTCCTGCTTGTGCCACGCCCCAGAGGACCCCTTGAGATGCCGCGCCTTGTGGATGGGCCCAGTCGGACGCAGAAGCAACGCAAGTGCTACTTGTGCAAGAAACGCGGGCACAAGATGGGGGAATGTCCCAGCCGACCCCCGACTGATGTCTGCGTCTGATGTGCAAGTCGGGCTCACGCCTCTGAGAATTGTCTCATCCATCGCCTTGCGCCCATCACTCCGGCGTTTGAGGAGCCCTCTGAGCGTCCTCGCTGGTGCGAGAAATGCCTGAGGTTCGATGCGTGGCATGACGAAATCGAATGTCCGCAGTACGAGGCGTGTAGGTGGTGTGGAGAACGAGGCAGGTATTTGTTCCTGCGACGGCATGTGTGCCTGGTGGACGACCGGGATGACGAGACTAATGACCCCAGCGCTGATGTGTATGATTATGTTGGCAGTGACTGAAGTCGTGGCGATTTCAGGTCTGACGGGGGGGTAATGTTACGATTCTCCCCTTCCTTCTCGTGGACGCTTCCGTTCCTCACTTCTCATTCCCATACCCCACCTTGTTACGCCCATAACTCATCACGCGCCCAACCGTTTCCTATGATCTCTTCGCCGCACGATACGCCCTTACGCCCCCTTCCTTGTATATCAAAGTTCACGGCGCTTTGGTCTCAGCTGACTCCCACATGACCCCGCGCAATCGCCATGTTTCCTACTATAGTATCGCCTTTGTTCTACTTTTACTTAGGACTCCACGTATTGCACCATATGTTTGTTGCGTACAAACATCCTGTACTAGTATATAAGTCGCACGCTACCTAGCTTGTACAGTAGACTTGACTTCTTGTGTAATACCACATTGTTGTCAATCCACGAACGACTTTCACTCACTGTTTCACTTGAGCATGACTTTGGTTCGCCTTTTCGCTTGAACCCCAGAATTCCCGACTATCACCTACGTGTCTGAGGAGACTGTGTGGTGCTTATTCATCATCGAACTCGGTCCTAACAGACCAACTCGCATCCCGTTACCTCGGCCTGAGTGACTTAGTGACGTGCACGTCGCACATAACGTTCCTGTGGTAACGTTACACCATTCTCAGACTGACTGGCCCAGTTGTGGACTCTGACATATACATGATGACTTTATGTGTCAGTAGTAATGTGTCATGGACTCATAACATCAGTCAGCTGTTGTGCCTTGATGACTGATGCCCTAGGATTCATTATGTGTACAATATTATGGTTGCTGACTGATTCCTAGTAATAGGTGTACTAGGGTTTGCTCTACTTACACCATTGGCTAGAGAACAGTTCAAGCAGAGATCAATGCCATTCCCTTACTTGTATATAAACCCCTAGTATTACAACCAGGATCTGCATCTTGGTCTTCTTCAAATACCACTCTTCTACTTGTCTTCTGTACAAGGGCCTAGCATCCCTTAGTGAGTTCCTGGCATATCCCTCTTAGACCAAGGGATCCCCATGGCTGATAGCTCCTGTTCCAACTTGGACAGTGACCTTCCCTGAAGATACTGCGTGGCACATCGCCTATCTCTATCTCAACCCCCAAGTCCACAGCCCCCTTGGCACATTCTTCATACTAGACTCTGCCAAGTGGCTTGATGTCCAACCAGTCCACCATATCCCCACCAACATCCCTCAAGGTATTGACCTCCACATGTACCAAGACAGCACCAATTGCCTCTGGCAACATCTGATCAACAACCATCTCATTGCAAGTAACCCCCAGTGGTACCCTCACAGGAATCCACGAACCAACAATGCCTAAGTCAGGCCAACATCCATGGTAGATGTTACAGCTCAACAGTGTTGTCATTAAGAATGCATCTGACAGTTTCCCTAGACCCCCCTCTCAAATACATTATGGACATTACTCATATGGCAATCAAGGGGGGTTGGATCATGGTTCCATGGCCTGATGCAGGGTTAGCTGAAAGTCCTTAAAAAAAATTTGCTTTGGGCATCTGGAAGGCCGGCCCGTTGACCCGTCAGGCTTGTTTCAAGTTTCGATTTCAAGTGTCGAACTCGCTGCCTTTTGTGGACTCGGACCCATTCTACTTGCCACTGCCCATGGACCGCCCATATTCGCCTTGCAGGAGATTCCCCAACCTCTTGAAGACAGGCCACACGTTGTAAGGGTCCCTCGGGCTCTGGGCCCAAAATCGCGTGTTTTCTGTCATTTCGGATTCAGTCCGGTCTTGCGTTCTCGTCGCTTCCCACCTCGCTATTGATCTCACTGCTTCCTCTTCCCATTTCTCTCACATCACACACGCTCTCTCTCTATTTCCCACCCTCGTCAAGGTAATATCGCAAGCGTTCTTCCTGCGTTATCGAAACAAACGTGGTCACGATGATGCATTAGTACGTACAAAGAGAATGTCAATTGACATCCACCTCGAACGAATATGGATCCCAAGGAGCTAGACCGTATCTATCTCCAGATCCTTGAAGCGCAACTCCTACGCACATAGCTCTCAGAATGCGGGATAAAGATGCAGCCGTGCACACGTGTAATACCTCGGGAGAGAGATGACTGTACTCAGTCTGGCACGTAATATTCGTTAATACGTCTCCGGAGGGATCGACAAAGCCATTGCGGTAAGCGCCTGGGTGGACGGCCGTGGCACTTGAATTAGAATGGTCCACCGCCAATGTTGCTGCTGCTGATAAGCCAGTGGGTATCACTGGCACTGGCGGAACCTGACTAAATAGGACCGGTACCGGGCTTTGAGGTATCGCTGATTTCTTCTTTCTGTTTCGGGGCATCGTGGTGGAACAACGTGGCACAAACACGGGTTCGGACCTCTGAATCTGGAAGTCGAGAGAGTGCTCACTTGATTGGCGGGCCGATCGCACAAAGCGAGGGGCAACCGTCACTCGGACACACCCGAATGCAGATGGGCCCGCACTCGCTCGTGCCCGTCTTGAAGTTTCCAGCCGCGGCTCCTACCTCGGGACTGAAGGGGTGTTGTTTATAAGTTGTACCATGGTTTTTTTCTGTCCTCAGCCGCACGTCCGCCTCGACCATATCCTCCTGCAGTGTCCATCCAGTATTGATGGTCTTATTCGTCCTGGTTCATTTCCACCTTGCTGTTTGCACTCTCCGCGAGCGCGACATCGTGGCCGGCAACGTCGCATCCTGCCACTCATCACACCCACTACGTTGGTGCTGACAGGAGCCTCAAGCTCGAGGCATTCCACCCCAAATCAACATTCGAGGTGAGCTTCCACGTCTTTGTACCATGACAATTCAGTTTGCTAACATACGAACAGGGATTTGGTGTCGATGGAGTGGTGCCCCTCCTGCGCCATCAACAATATCTTCGTGGCATCCAAGGTGGTACCCTTGACCTCGGTGGTGCTGCCGTGTCTTTTCTGGCGTCTAGGCTGGGTATCTCTGAGGATAGCGTCCATCTCAATACCAAAGCGCAGGGGCAGGTGGCGCACCATGTATTCCTAGCGCAGAAGATTGTGCGTCGATTCCTCTGCTTCCCATAGTCAAGGCATTAAACAAGAGCCGTGGCAGAACGGGGTACCCGTAGCCAACGCGGTTGCAAATGTTGCTTTCAACAAACATGGGAAGGTCTCGTCATTCAGCTCCTCTTTCATTGAGCATAGTATGTCCGTGCAGATGTTTTCGACGACGAGGTTGTTAACAATTCCGGCTTTTTTTTTTTCTCCCCATTAAGCCGGCTCCGCAGACATAAATCCTTCTGTCTCCCTCTCTGATGCGATCGCCACTGCAGAAATGACGCTCTACGGGACCTACAATGGACACCCCTCAAAACTCGAGTTTGTTGTGAAACCCTGCGGCTTCGCTGCGCTTACGCATGTCATCCAAATTCGCAATAAGACTGCGGGAACATGGTATGAGGCCTTTGTAGACGCGCATGACAACACGGTGATCTCCGTGACGGACTTCGTCGCGAACTCCCAGGTCTGTTTGGCGAAATCGTTGGACTCTGCCTATTTTTAACCTCTTCCTTTTTTAGTACCGCGTCATCCCAGTCACTGCAAAGGACCCCGGCATCGAGGGTTTTTTCGATGTCATGAACCCACAAAATCTGGCCGCATCCCCCAACGGCTGGCACCAGGAGTTCAATACGACGACCAATAGGACTGAGTGAGTGCCCCCTTTTACCATCAGGCTTCTAAGTACCCTTACTCTCCGGAAGTGGCAACAACGCCCTTGCATACAAAGGCATTGAGAACAACACCGCCGTCGCGACCGCTCCTGACCTCGTCTTTGACTATCTGGATTACCCTGCGGCGGACCCGACCTTCGAGAGCAACGTCCCGGCAGCCATTACGAACGCATTCTACGTTGTCAATTTTTACCACGACTTTGCTTACTTATATGGCTTCACGGAGACAACTTTCAACTTCCAGTCGAATAACTTTGGCAAGGGCGGAGAAGGAGGGGATCGCATCCTCGTGAGCGTGCAGGATTCTGCGGGAACCAACAATGCAAATTTTGGGACCCCTCCCGAGTACGCTCCTCCTTTCAGAGTTTGACGCTGGGCCTATCTGAACAAAAAAAACAGTGGCCAGTCCGGTCAAATGGCGTTATTCTTATTCGATTATACTAACGTATGTACTCTGTGATTGTTCTTTGACCACATATGGCTGACATTTGCCCAGCCCAGACGGGACCCCGCCCTCGAAGATGACATAGTAATCCACGAATGCCAGCATGGCGCGACCAACCGCATGACCGGTGGCGCGACTGCGCGTTGTTTCCAAACCCTCGAGGCTGGCGCCGTTGCCGAGGGCTTTGCGGATGCCATGTCCGAGTAAGTCTTTGGTCCGCTCTGTGTTTGGCGCCTTCCGACTCTGGTGGACAGCGCTATGTGGCAAAACGAGACTACCTCCGATTACTCATTTGGAGTTGGCGTCTCCACTATTGGCTTCCGTACGCACCCGTACTCGACGTCGAAGTGAGTGTCTACGCAACGACTGATCATGAATCGCTTAACACCCGAAAAGCAATACGAACCCTCTTCGCTACTCGAGCTTGAACGGTATGACTGATGTTCACGGTATGCCCCGTCTCCTGTTTCATCACTGTGTTCCCCTGAGACGTGGCGTGTGCTGTGCAGCAATGGGCGAGGTTTTGGCGAACATGTTTCACAACGTGTATGCCGCGCTCGTTGCGGCCTACGGGTGGTCCCACCAATCGACCGTGGATCCGGACGCCCCGGAGGGAAACGTCGTCTTTCTTCACCTCCTCTTTGACGCCCTGCTTCTCCAGCCATGCAACCCCACCTGTGAGCGTGCTCGGTCGTGTTTTCACATGTGGACACTGACGCGGACGCGGACAGTCCCGAATGCCCGCGACGCGTGGATTCAGGCAGACGCAAACCGATACGGCGGCGTCAACGCATGCCTGTTGTGGCAAGTGTTCGCGAGCAGAGGGTTGGGTGCCAACGCCACGAACTATATCGACGATAGCACTATCCCTTCCGATTTGCAATGCGATTCTTCATCTCCGTGATATCCATGATCAAGGTATGTGAGGGGCGGGGCGGGAAGTGATGGAGAAGCGTGTAGTGATATGGGTGTGGATGTGCACAAAGTTCAATATCTCTATCTGTCACAAACAAAGAAGGCACTTCTATTCCCTGGCAACTGACACAGGCCCCCGTCCTTGACCCTATCTTTCGGCCACCCTCGTTCAATCAGATTAGACACAATTAAAGGTGCCTCCACTTTCTGGTTTTCAGGAGGCAGTATGACTGCTGTACAGACCTTTTATCTCAATAAATTAAACGCCGCATGTGCGTACCGAGCATCAGTCTTGCGACTCTGTTCCAGCTAACCGAACGCAGGACGGATATCAAATGATGCATCGCGACTAAGCCCACAACGTAAAAACGCAATAGAGTGGGTGAATATAGAATTCAGGCTATAGGAAGTTACCCAGTGACCTCAGTCGTTTGGTGGGAGAAAAGGTTGGAGTTTGTGAAGTAAATTTTCGTATAAAGAAAATAAATGCCGCGGTCGAGCAACTGAGTTCAAGTTCAAGGTTGTCGGTCCAACAGGCCCGAAGGTCGCACACGTGCGTGGTGCGACGTAACTTACGGCTGCACTCAGCACTGCATGCAAAGCATAGTTTTCAGACCAATAAAACACATAGGAAACCCTATGGAGTGTTAACCACTTATCAAGGGTTTTTTCTGTCAAAAAACTCCAAGAAAAAGAGTTTGAATATTCCAAGCAAAAACAGCACTTTTGGCAGGCAATGAATCATGTGACTCGGAAAAAATTCAAACACTTTTTTCAGAGTTTTTCAAAAAAAAAAAAACCCCATGATAAGTGGTTAACACCTCCATAGGGTTTTCTATGGGTTTTATTGGTCTGAAAACTCTGCTTTGCATGCAGTGCAGGCCGCATTGCACCTCTAACAGAGTTCCATCTCTGCACGCCACATAGATAGACTCGGTGAACGACCTGCTCAAGAGGACGTCTAAGAAGAAGTGCTTGTTATAGTCAGTGCACAAAATATTTTAAGGATATGACGGATCATATCAGAGGAACGTCGGAAATAATCTATACAATACAGTATTGCAGTAACAGTGGTTATGAATGTGACGAACGCACGAATCCTACTCCATGACCTCCTCCATGTCGTCATCGTCCTCCTCTTCCTCGTCATAATCGTCCATCGAGACGTCCGCGTTAGACGGCTGCGACGCATACAGCTGCGACATGCCTTCTGGCTTGATCTATGTAACACAGTGAGTTCGCACAACGCAACAAGTAACGCAACCACGTACGCCGTCGCCCTTGAAGCTCGGCATGAGCTCCCACGTCCCGTTGAACTCGCCGCTGCGATGCAGGGTCGCGATCTCGGACAGCACCTCCTTGAGGTACACCTCCGGCTGCTGCGTCTTCTCGCGGAGGAGCTTGATCGGCCACTGCTCGCGCTCGCGGAAGAGCGAAAACAGGGAATCGAGCAGTTGGTTGCGCGGCATACGCGCCATGCGCTCGTACTGCCCTTTTTGCGGCTTGACCTTCGCGCGCTGCAAGAAAAAAGGTAACGTTCGGCCGAGAAAACAAAAAAGGCAAGGGAACCGCGCTCACCGTGAGGTCCGCGAAACCGGCCGCGGACGAGATACCGCTGCTGAGCATCTTCCCACCGCCGCGCCCCGCGCGCGCACCATCCATGAGCCCGACGCGCACCGCCTTCTCGTTCTTCGCCGCTGCGCCCCGCGCAGCGAGGCGCCGCTCGTATCGGCCGGTCATGCGCGGGCGGAGGTTGCACTCGTGCTTCACCTTGCCCGTCATGATCGTCGTGCGCGCGCGGCCGGTGCCCGTGGGCGCCTTGGCGCGCTCCGCGACGACGACCTGGTTGTGCACGTCCTGGTTCACCATATCGAGCTCGTAGATGTCGTCGCCGTCGCCGTCGTCCGACGGCACGAGCACCACGATGCGCGGGGGCGCGCCGGGCGGGACGTCGTATATCCGGATCTTGGCGAGCTGCACGCCTTCCGCGTCGAACTTGGACCAGCGCTCCATGAGGAACTTGGGGATCTGGGAAGGGGCGGTGGGCGGTTGAAAGTGGCGTGAGGTAGTGAAGGGACGTACCTTGACGAGCCACACTCTGCCTTGACCCGACTCGAGCATGATGTGTTCATCAGGATCTGGCTGCGAGTCGTCCTCGTTGTGACCCCCAAGCTCGTCGAAAGGCTTCTTCTCTTCATCAACGGCAATGTCATCCATCGTGAGACCGAGAGAACTAGTGGAGTTCAAATCTCGACGGCGACGCGACGTTCAAGTGGTCGACGTACGAGTTATAAGACTGAGACTGACTTGGAGGTCGGGTGTCTCACAAGAGAAGGCTGCTTAGTCATCACGGGATTCACTAGCCATCCCGAACACTTGCTATTCATTTCACGTGGTCGAGGATTCTATGCAAGAATTATAATGATGCGTGAGTGGGGGATTCCTGGTCTAACTAGACAGAGTGTTCGGTATGAGGACATCTACGTATACTAGCCCGACAATGTAATATATGTAAGACTGTTATAATATGGTGAACGCGTCGGGACATGATATATCTACGCAGTCTGTGTGGGGGAGAAACGTCAGTGGTGGCGCGCAGAATGAGACGGAATAACGGACCGCCTCTTTGAGATAGGTAATAACATCGTTACGGTCCTTCTCCTTCTTGAAGCCGGCGAAGGCCATGGTCGTACCAGGGATGTACTAGGTATGACGTCAATAAGGTTCGCAGGGTACTCAAGGTTAGAGGACACACCTTTTTAGGGTTTGCGAGGTACTCGAAAAGCGTGTCCTCGCCCCAGACAATAGCTTTCTTCTGGTTCGCCTCAGTATACTTGAAGCCTGATGCTTGGCCAGTCTGACGGCCGAACAGACTTGCCACGTCACGAGCGTCAGTACGCGTACCAACACAAAGGAAACTGAATCGACATACCCGTGAAGATTGGGGCCGACCTTGTGCCCCTCGCCTGTGCCAACGGTATGACATTGGGCGCAGCGCGTCTTGAAAAGCTGAGCACCGGACTTAGCGTCACCTACAATATCCGAAGCATGAACATAATTCTTCGGAACCTGTATGATCATGTTGCTTACCAGAAGCGTAAGGCATCGTTGTTGAAAGAGGATACCGAAGAGGGAAGTAGTGGCAAGTGGAGGAAAGTGATGGGTGAACGTGGAAGGTCGGGAAGTTCACTTGGGTTTTAAAAAAGCTTTCGGCGTTGCGGAAACACTCATCCGGTGGCCGGGTTTACCCGTAGCCAATGAGTGCATTGCCTTTGACGTAAGCCAACAAAATAGTGCTCGTTTGAGTTTTCAAGTTCATGTCAGAAGGACCAACTCGATCTGCTTCGAAAAGCTTGACTGTGCCAGAACGAGAAAAAATATGCCATCTCATTTCTGACTTCCTTGAAGCCAGTCATTTTCTCAGCACAACCGTCGCAGCGAACCAGGGCACAGTCATACCTACATCTCTCCACCTGCATACTCCGAAACCAATGGCATGATATCGTCTACTCTATTGCTATCTCCGAACGGTGCAAGTACATAAATTACGTCAATCACGTGGTGGTCTCACCATACCCCATGCAATTTCCGGCGTCGTTGACATCGTGTTGGCCCTCTCATTCCTTGCGTCAGTTGCAGCATTGTCACTTGTAACTCGAGTGGAGCAATGTCACCCCACCCGGTTAGCCTACGGCGGTCTCTATACCCCCTTGGTGCCCCTGCGTGTCATGTCCGATTCTGGTATGTACTGCCTCTGCATATACCGATGTGGGAACTGGATCACTCGAACGTTGGTCGTTGCCCACAGATGGTGTTATTTACAGTAAGTACAGACCGCATCAGAAGGGCGTCCCAGCCGGAATTTATCTGGCATCGGAAAAACCTACTGGCTCCAACGAACATGTGTTTTTGCCCTCCTACCCCAGTCGCCGAACCCCAATCGCTATGGTATTGTATCTCTGGGCCCCGTACGTCGAGCCTACCATGACAGTTTTTAAAACTGTACCACAAGAGCGGCCTCTGATGCCTTTGTTGCTGGTAGCCAACACACGGCTTTCGACACTCAGGATGCCCCTGCAATACATGAATGTTTTTCCACACCTCAGAAGTGCTGGACCTGCACTGCAAGAAATAGTATACCAATCGTTGGAGCTGGATGATCTGCTGTAGATATGTTGGGCCATGTTGGGCCTAAATGGCTTGTTGTATTTGAGCCGCCGAATATTTTGTGGGGTGATGATTTGTGGGTGCCAGTCCGTTACCAGAGGACCTACGTCGGCCCGAGCACTGACAACATGGTTCTATCTTTGCGTGCACAAACTGAGAAAAGGCGTTGACTAATACTTAACGATTTTTCATCATCTGTAATGAGAAAATTATTTTATTCAAACATTATGTCTATCCAAGGATTATATTGTTGTGACGCCGTTGACGCGAGCGGAGTCGACGTCGCCAAGTGTTTAGGCAACGATATCTTAGTCAAAAGTAGGGGTGACGTGGTCTACTACTAGTATCTTACAAACTCGCCTACTGTAGGCGTTCGACTTTTTTGTTTATACAGTTCCCACGAGTAATCTTTGTCAAGTAACTTACCTTCATCCAGATACCTTCCGTGACGCACCACCGCGTCACCAGTTCACTATTATGGGCAGACATCATGATAACGATAACCCTAATCCTGATGGGTCTTTCTAATGATAGATGAATTAGGGGACGCCTAACTTAGAGCCGCGGCTTTGCTTGAGGTTTGGTCCGCACGTCACCACCTCAGGTTCGACTTTGACTCTCCAGTTCTCACCGGACCTCACCACCAGAATTGGTCTCTCGCCACTATGAGAGCATCATTCTAGCCTTCAGAGGAAGTACGGGAGGGCCGTCGTACCGTGACGTCGCATGTCTAGTCAACTCGTTACCCCTCTGCCAACGATTGCTGCGATTGCCTCTGGCTGTACCACATGATAGTAACTCCGAGAAAATCGGCGAGGTACTAAATCTGTATCGCAACTGAATTTTTACCTTGCTGATTTCTCCAAATAACCGCGGGTCACCCGGTTCTGGGATAAAGTAGTCGAACATCTCGAGTATGCAACCGTTCTGTCTCAGAACCGAGACGATACGGCCCGAATCGTGACAGTGTATAAGTTGTGCCATGTTCCACTTCCGTTTTCTACCGCACGCCCGCCTTTGCGACCTCTCCAGTTTCCTCCTGCAGTGCCCATCCCAGTATAATGGTCTCATTTGCCAATCCCTTTCCCCTCGTGTTGCTTGCCTTTCTCTTTGCACTCGCCACGAGTGCGACACAGTGGCCCGCAACATCGCATCCTGCCACTCATCGCACGCACTATCTGGGTGCTGACAGGAGCCTCGAGCTCGAGGCGTTCCACCCCAAATCAACCTTCGAGGTGAACTCATTGTACCATGACATTTCTGTTAGCTGACATACGAACAGGGGTTTGGTGTCGACGGAGTGGTCCCTCATCAGAGATATTCTCGCAGTACCTTGGATCCCGGTACCACCGCGGTGTCCTTTCTGGCGTCAAAGTTGGGTGCATCTGAGGACAGCGTCTATGTTCGTACCAGCGTGCAAGGGCAGGCGGCGCACCATGTGTTCCTGGTGCAGAAGATTGTGTGTCATTTTCTCTGCTTCCCATGACCAGGACGATAGAAAAAAAAACCCGCGGCAGAATGGGGTACCTGTTGCCAACGCGGTTGGCAACGTCGCTTTCAACGACAATGGGAAGATTCTCGTCGTACAGTTCCTCTTTCGTTAAACATTGTATGTCCACGTGGATGTATTCTATGACCAGGTCGTTAACCAGGTCTATTTTTTCAAGCCTGCAGCCGCGGACGTAAACCCTTCTGTCTCCATAGACAATGCGATCACTACCGCAGAGAGGACGCTCAGTGGCACCCACGATGGACACCCCCCAACACTCGAGTACGTTGTGAAACCCAGCGGCTTCGCTGCGCTCACGCGTGTCATCCAAATTCGAAACGAGACTGCAGGAACATGGTATGAGGCCTTTGTAGACGCGCATGAGAACACGGTGATCTCCATGACGGACTTCGTCGCGAGAGCCTCGGTTAGTTCGGCAAAACAGCTGGACCCTGCCAATTCTAATGGCATCTTCCTTTTCCTTTTGGTCATGCAGTACCTCGTTATCCCATTCCCTGCGGAGGACTATAACACCGAGGGTTTTGTAAACACGACAAACCCACAAAATCTGAATGCATCTCCCAACGGCTGGCATCAGGAGTTTACGGATTCCACCAATACGACCGAGTGAGTACCCTTTTTCTTCATCAGGGTTTAAAGTGTCCTGACTCTCCGGAAGCGGCAACAACGCTATCGCGTACACCGGCTCTGGGCTCAGCACCACCGCCGCCGAGACATCTTCTGTCCTTAATTTTAACTATGCCACGGACCTTTCACAGGACCCGATCATCGGGTCGAACCCCCCGGCGGCCATTACGAATGCATTCTTCGTTGTCAATTCTTACCACGACTTCGCTTACATGTATGGCTTCACGGAAGCAGCCTTCAATTTCCAGTCAAACAACTTTAACAAGGGAGGAGAGGAATACGATCGTATCGTCGTGAGCGTGCAGGATACTGTGGGTATAAACGGAGCCGATTTTGCGGTTCTCCCCGAGTACGCTCGTCCCTTCAGAGTTTGTCGGTGTGACTTTCTGACACGAAACAGTGGCCAGTCCGGTACAATGCGGTTGTTCCTGTTTGTTGGTTTCTTTGTATGCACTCTGCCTGGTCTCTGATCACACCGATGGGCTAACAAATGCTCAGCCCAGACGGGACAGCGCGCTCCAAAATGAGATAATTATCCACGAATGCCAGCACGGTGCAACCAATCGTATGACCGGTGGTGGGACTGCACGTTGTTTCCAATCCATTGAGGCCGCTGCCGTTTCCGAGGGCTATTCTGACGCCATAGCCGAGTAAGTTTTCGCTCCGCTCTACGTTTGCGTCTTCCGACTCTGGTGGGCAGCGCTCTGTCACAAGGCCACCATCTCCAAGACTACGTATTTGGCGCAGACGTCAGCATGAGCCCTACTGGCCTACGTAGGTACCCATACTCAATTGATTCTCAGTGAGTGTGTACACAGTGAGTAATCAGACGAATCGCTTAACACTCGAAGAGCAGTGTTAACCCCCTTCGCTACTCAAGCTTGCAAGGTATGACTGATCCTCACGGTGCGCACTCTTTATTCTCCCCCGTATCCCTCATTCGCCTGAGACGTGTGTAGCTATGGGCGAGGTATGGGCGAACACCCTTCACTGGATGTTTGTCGCGCTCGTCGTTAAGTCCGGGTGGTCCGAGGAGGCGTATTCGGACCCAACCCAAGTGACGGGAAACGCCGTCTTTTTTCACCTCTTCTTCGACGCCTTGCTTCTCCAGCCGTGCAACCCCACTTGTGAGCCTTTTCTCCTTTCCGCCGGTACTCGTCTGCGTTCTCGCGCGTGGACACTGACACGGAACGGACAGTTGTTCAAACACGCGACGCGTGGATTCAGGCAGACGCAAACCGATATAACGGCACTTACACGTGCTTATTGTGGCAAATATTCGCCGGTCTCGGTTTGGGTGTCAACGCCGCGAACTATACCGATGACGCCACTGTCCCTCCGGGATGTAAATAATAGGTTTTCGTAATACCAAGGGAGATGTGAGAATGAGTCAGTCATCGGCACACTGCTGGAACGTAAATTACTTAGAGCTTGTTGGGTGCAAAAACGATCACTCAGGAGGTCTGGTTTCCAAGTGGGAGAAATTGCAATGGGTAAACACGAGCGCCTCAGTATATAGAAATATGTTTTCGTGACGGTCTAAATTTGGCATGATGTCGTCGTCTGTCGTGGCAAGGGCCAACGGAGTTGGCGAATGGGAAATTGTGCTGGTAATATAGGTAGCTTCTGCTACGGGCATCTCCCAGCGTAGTGAGAGTCGCTGTGAGCCGCAGTGCTTGCCGAAGTGTCATAGCCTATGCGCAATGTATAAATCTGCGAAGGCCCCAAGAAAGGCCCCCAGGGTCCCCTCAGGCTCCATCCTAGCCTCCTTCCATAAGTTCATAGCATGGGGACCAAACATCCCGCTTTCTTGTGCCCCAGTCATTACTTGCATCACCCTCTTTTGACCGCCTTTTCCCTTTCTGAAGTGGCCGAAAGGGGGTCAAATAGGATGTTGTGTTTCTGATGGAAGAGGCTCGGGCCGTCGAGCATGGGCATCCGCCATGTTGCGCGGCCCAAGCCAAGAGACAAGGCCCGAGAACTGCGATTTCAACAATCGCAGATGGGCAACTCGATCAAAGGTAATGGTCCGAGTCTGTATGGGGTTAGTGTCGTAGTTACTATTAAAGAGCCGCGGTCGACCTAAGCGCCGTTCGACTCGGGTGTCGCTCTTTTCGTTTTTACAGCTGTTGTCAGAGTCACGCGTCACCGGCTCGTAACGCACCACTCATCCCACTCTTGCTGGTGATTGAATATTGATTGGTCAGAAATGTAATCAGATCCTCGATTCTCGACTTTGGAGACCTATCATAGCTTGGAGCCGCGGCTTTCAGGTCGGGCCAGCAATTGCCAAGCATCGCTGTCCTCGACTCGACTTTCTAGCTCTTTCCACCAGCATGAGCTTGATCTCTCACCATGATGAGAACCTCATTCTAGCCTTAAAGCTTCATGTTCTGTCTCTGATGGTTCAGTGGAAACTCGGCACTGGCATGTCCAATCATACGTCGCTGGGCCGCGTACTACTAGTCTGCGATGGCACCTCGCGTTATAATAATAATTGTGAGCGTGCAGCTGTTCTATCTCAGAACCGAGAGGATGCGTTTTATAAGTTGTGCATGACCCACTTCCGTCATGTCCGCCTCCATGACACTCTCTAGTCTCCTGCGGTACCCGTCAATAATGGTCGCGTTCGCCACATTCCTACCCTCCGTACTATTTTCCCTTCTTTTTGTATCCACCACAAGCGCAGTGCCGCAGTCCTCGGGATTCAATCCATCCACTCATCGCACGCATTACGTTGGTGCCGACAGGAGTCTCAAGCTCGAGACGTACCACCCCGAGTCAATTTTCAAGGCGAGTTCCCATCTTTTTGCGTCATTATTCTCACGTTTCCTAACACGCAGAATAGAGATTTGGTGTCGACGGAACGGACCCCTTTCCTACATCCCGGCGATATCCCCGTAATTCCCCTGATACTAATGCGGCTGCGGTGTCCTTTCTGGCGTCTAAACTGGGTATCTCTGAGGATAGCGTCCAATTCCGTGCCAGCGCGCAAGGGCAGGCAGCGCACCATGTCTTCCTGGTGCAGAAGATTGTGTGTCGATTCCGCTGCTTCTCGTGACCAAGACGATAAACAGAAGTCCGTGGCAGAATGGGATACCCGTTGCCAACGCGGTTGCTAACGTCGCCTTCAACAACAACGGGAAGGTCTCGTCATTCAGCTCCTCATTCGTTGATCATAGTACGTCCTTGTGGATGCTCCCATAATGGAGTTGATAACCGGGTCAATTTTATCAAGCTGGCGCTGCGGACACAGATCCTTCTGTCTCCCTCGCTGATGCGATCACGACCGCAGAGAAGACGCTCGACGGTACCTACAATGGACATCCCCCAACACTCGAGTTCTTTGTGCAACCTAACGGGTTCGCTGCGCTTGCTCATGTTATTCAAATTCAAAATGAGGCTACGGGAACATGGTATGAAGCCTTTGTGGACGCGCATGAGAACACGTTACTCTCTGTGACGGACTTCGTCGCGAAGGCCTCGGTCAGTTTGACGAAATAGCCGGACTCTGCCTATTTTTAACCGACTTCTTTCTCTCTTTTTGGTTACGCAGTATCGCGTTCTTCAAATCCACGAGCAGGACCCCTCTCAGGGTTTTCAGACCATCATTGATCCACAGGATACGTCTGCATCTCCTAACGGTTGGCACCAGGAGTTTTCGACCGCGACCAATATCACCGCGTGAGTGCCCTTTTTACTATCGTGCCACCAGTTCCCTGACTTTCTGGAAGTGGCAACAACGCCATCGCATACAAAGGCTCTCAGCTCATTAACGTCACTGTCCAGACCTCGGCTGTCCTTAACTTTATCTATCCTGTGGACTTTACACATGACCCGACCAGCGGGACCAACGTCCAAGCAGCTACTACGAATGCATTCTATGTCGTCAATACCTTCCATGACTTCACTTACAAATATGGCTTCACCGAGACGACTTTCAACTTTCAGACCAATAACTTTAACAAAGGCGGACAAGGATTCGATCGCGTTCTCGTGAGCGTTCAGGATGATTCGGGTACAAACGATGCCGTTTTTGCGACTCCGCCCGAGTAAGTCCACCTGTTTAAAGAGGTTGTCGGTCGGCATGTCTGAAACAAAACAGTGGCCAGTCCGGTAAAATGCAATTATACCTATATGTTAAATTCTCCGTATGTCATCTGCATTTGATCTCTGACCGCACGGGGGACTGACAACTGCTCAGCCAAGACGGGACAGCGCACTCCAAAACGATTTAGTAATCCACGAATGCCAGCACGGAGCATCCAACCGTATGACCGGTGGTGGCACTGCGCGTTGCTACCAGACCTCTGAGGCTGCTGGAGTTGCCGAGGGTTACGCGGACGCCATGGCGGAGTAAGTCTTCGATCTGCTCAATACTTGCGTCTTCTAACTCTGGACAGCTGGGTTTCACAAGGGAGCACAACTGCCGACTACGTGTTTGGCAGATGGGCCAGCACAGCCCCTACTGGGCTAAGGAACTACGCTTACTCAACTTCCAAGTGAGTGAACGCAACAGTGATCGCGAGGACTGATTGTTTAACCTGTAAATACACGGAAAGCGTAACTAACCCTCTTCGGTACTCGAGTCTGAAGGGTATAACTGATGCTCACGGTATACCTCCACCCTCTCTTTATTCCTCATATCCCCGATTCTCCTGACAAGTTTGCAGTGATGGGCGAGGTTTGGGCGAACACACTTCACAACGTGTACGCTGCCCTTGTGCTTGCTAACGGATGGTCGACGAATGCGCTGACGGACCCGACGACGAATGAGGGAAACGTAGTGTGGCTTCATCTGTTCATCGATGCGCTACTTTTGCAGCCATGCAACCCTACCTGTGAGGATTTCTCGCTTGGGCGATACTCGGCTGCGACACTGACATGGAATGGACAGTCCTGAATGCGCGGGATGCGTGGATTCAGGCGGACGCGAACCGATATGAGGGCGCTCACAGGTGCTTGTTGTGGGCAACATTCGCGAGCAGAGGGTTTGGTGTGAATGCGACGAACTTTGTCGATGACGTCTCTTATCCTCCGGATTGCGATTGCTAGTAGTAGAAATGTGAGGGGGCAGGGGCCCATCAGCACAGTAGCGTCGAGCACATTAGTCTATTTAAACTACCTTATTAAGTATGACCTACTGGCAGTAGACGGGAATAAAGACAAGAGCGTGTTTCGAGGAATGCATTTCAAGACCTTGCCAGTTAGATGAGAGTGAATGCAGTGACCGTAGTCTACCAAGTAGTACAAGCGATTCTAAGACGTATTGCGGTCATGGCCGTGGTAATCCTGATCGTAAGCGGGTTGGTCTTTATCTGCTGCGGCGGCACACGCTTTCATTGGTAAAGGAAGCCTCCCTAACCCCGAGTTATAGTTGTCATTATCGGAGGTGCACAGTAGTTGATGCTTGGGTTATGCCTGCCCCCGTACCACCTCCGTCGTGCCATGGTCGCTCTCGTCCGAGTCGCTGAGGTAGAGATCGTACGGGGCTTACGATTCGCGTTGGCGGAGAACTTTCTTGCGGCTGCGTCGTCGCAGTCGTAATCGGCGTCGCATGCAGCTGATTGCTCGCGTAGGGAAGGTGTGTACTCGGACCAGCGACCACGTGGTCATTGTCCTGGCTGATTGTAAGTCACTGGCAGAAGACAGACGCGTTACACGTGTGATGCCAGTTAGCTTCGGGGAAGTGTGGTAGGGAAAGACGTGTGGTACAGGATGAGACAACGACTTCCGGTTGACTTACTTACTACTGATACATGTAGTACCTGGCCCGTGCCAGCAGTCTGAACGAACGTGGGAAACAGTTTCTTACCACGGCTACGTCACCGGCATCTGTCCTTACCTTATTATAAATAAAACTCAACAACTCCGAGTCAAAGCTTCCTTGAAGCCGCGGCTGCAGGCTGGGTCAGCAAATCGTAGCTCGACCTGATTCTAGCGCTCACTGATACTGGCATGAGAGCCTCATTCCAGCCATCCCGACAGTTCAGAGCCTGAGGAAGTACGGCAGAGTGATTGTGCTTTGCATGACGGTCAATTCGTCTTGTGTGCCAGTAATAGCCCATCGTGGGTCCGCAGCTGCTTTCTTACTATGCTCGTTCTCCGATGGGAAATAGCCGCGAGTTCGCGGGCTATTCTATCTTAGGATTGAAGATGCCGTTTATAAGTGTGCCATGATCCACTTCCGTCTTCAGCCGCACGTCCGCCTCTGAGTCGACGACCTCCAGTTTCCTACTGCGCTGTCGTCAACAATGGTCTCATTTGCTAGGGTTCTCCCCCCCGCATTCTTTGCCTTTCTTTTTGTACCCATTGCAAGCGCGACTTCATGGTCCTTGACATCTCAATCTCACACTCATCGCACGCACTACATTGGTGCTGACAGGAGTTTCAAGCTCGAGGCGTTCCACCCCGAGTCAATTTTTGAGGCGAGTTTTTACTTCTTTGTATCACGATAGTCCTGATTGCTGGCATACCGAACAGCGATTTGGTGTCGATGGAGTGGACCCCTTCCCGAAATATCGACAACATCCTCGTGATATTCCCAATCCTGGTGCTATCGCTCTGTCCTTCCTGGAGTCTAAGTTGGGTGTCTCTCAGGATGACATCCTGCTCCGTACCATTGTGCCGGGGCAGGTGGCACAGTATGCCTTCCTGGCACAGAAGATCGTGTGTCGATTCCTCTACTCTCTAAGACCAGACGATAAACATAAGCCCGTGGGCAGAATGGGGTCCCCATCGCCAACGCGGTTGCTAGCATCGCTTTCAACAGCAACGGGATGGTTTCGTCATTCAGCTCCTCTTTCGTTAAAATATGTATGTCCGCGCGGAGGTTTCGAGAACAAGGAAGCTGATTTTTTTTTAAAAAAAAGCTGGCTCCGCGGACATCAATCCTTCTATCTCCATCGACGATGCGACTGCTACCGCAGAGAAAGCGCTCAGTGGGACCTACAATGGGCACAACACGACACTCGAGTTCATTGTGCAGCCGAGTGGCTACGCAGCGCTTTCCCATGTTATCCAAATTCAAAACGATACTGCGGGAACATGGTATGAGGCCTTTGTAGACGCACATAACAACACGTTACTCTCTGTGACGGACTTCGTCGCGAGAGCCTCGGTCAGTTCAAAATAGCTGCACTTTTCTAATTCTAACGGCTTCTTCCTTTCGGGATTTTCTTTTTTTGGTTATGCAGTATCGCGTTCTCCCAATACACGAGCAGGACCCCTCTCAGGGTTTTCAGACCATTGTCGACCCACAGGATAAGTCCGCATCTCCTAATGGCTGGCACCAAGAGTTTTCGACCACGACCAATATCACCGCGTGAGTACCCTTATTATTATCATGGTTCCAGTTCCCTGACTCTCCAGAAGCGGAAACAACGCCATCGCATATAAAGGCTCTCAACTCATCAACGTCACCGTTCAGACCTCGGCTGTCCTTAACTTTATCTATCCTGTGGACTTTACACAGGACCCGTCCAAGGGGACCAACGTCCAAGCAGCCACTACGAATGCATTCTATGTCGTCAATACCTTTCATGACCTCGCTTATAAATATGGCTTCACCGAGACGGCTTTCAACTTTCAGACCAATAACTTTAACAAAGGCGGACAAGGATTCGATCGCGTTCTCGTGAGCGTTCAGGATGATTCGGGCACAAACGATGCCGTTTTCGCGACTCCACCCGAGTACGTTCGTCCGTTCAGAGATTGTCGTTCGGTTGGCATTTCTGACACAAAACAGTGGCCAGTCCGGTAAAATGCAATTGTACCTATATGTTAAATTCTCCGTATGTCATCTGCATTCGATCTCTGACCGCACGCGGGACTGACAACTGCTCAGCCAAGACGGGACAGCGCGCTCCAAAACGATTTAGTGATCCACGAATGCCAGCACGGAGCATCCAACCGTATGACCGGTGGTGGCACTGCGCGTTGCTACCAGACATCTGAAGCTGTTGGAGTTGCCGAGGGTTACGCGGACGCCATGGCGGAGTAAGTCTTCGATCTGCTCAATATTTTCATCGTCCAACTATAGTGGGCAGCTGGGTATCGCAAGGGAACACAACTGCCGACTACGTGTTTGGCAGATGGGCCAGCACAGGCACTACTGGGTTGCGGAACTACGCTTACTCAACTTCCGAGTGAGTTCATGCGATGAGTGACCTCGAGAACGGATCGCCTAACCTTTGGACGCTCGAAAAGTGTGACGAACCCTCTTCGGTACTCGAGTTTGAAGGGTACGAGTGATGCTCACGGTATACCTCCACTTTCTATTTATTCCTCATATCCCTGATTCGCCTGACACCTTTGCAGTTATGGGCGAGGTTTGGGCAAACACACTTCACAACGTGTACGCTGCTCTTGTGCTTGCTAACGGATGGTCGGCGAATGCGCTGACGGACCCGACGACGAACGAGGGAAACGTGGTGTGGCTTCATCTGTTCGTCGACGCGCTACTTTTGCAGCCATGCAACCCTACCTGTGAGGATTTCTCGCTTGGGCCATACTCGGCTGCGACACTGACATGGAATGGACAGTCCTGAATGCGCGGGACGCGTGGATTCAGGCGGAAGCGAACCGATATGGGGGCGCTTACAGGTGCTTGCTGTGGGCAACATTCGCGAGCAGAGGGTTTGGCGTGAATGCGACGAACTTTGTCGATGACGTCTCTTATCCTCCCGATTGTAATTGCTAATAGTTTTAGCGATACCGAGAAAGACGTGAGGATGAGAGCGGCGAGCATGGAGACGAGGGAGAGGCAGGTGGCGACGTGGATGCATTGTATTTCTCACTCGCTCAGCGCTTCCTTGTAGTACCTTGCGAATTGTTCCCTATCATATAGATCGATATCGATATCTTAATCCTTTCTCAAGGGGTAACCGTGCCCGTGCCGGTCTTCTGCTTGGGCCACTGACCATCATACCCTACCTACTGGCAGTTGCGCTCCATGATATTTCCCGTCGTCCACTTGCAAAGGCTCCAGCTAGGGTTCCAAAAAAACCTATGATAGTACGTGTCCCTCACTGGCAGGCGATCTCCCTCCCTCCTCTCTCTCCAGTCTGTTCGCGCGTTGGGTCAACTTATTGTGTTAACGCGACTTGGACAGACATTCTGATTGTCCTCACAGACTGAGACGCGCTCATATTCGACCGGGTTGCATATCGGCAGGAGTCACTAATCCAGCGAGACTGAGCTCCTAGATGGCACACCCGGTGGTGAGCCCTCCTAGCCTTACCTTAGTCTGTGCTTCCCGCTGTCTGGAACCAGACAGAAAGCGTTACTCGTGATGGGTTAACAGTGTCCCGCGGCGGCTATAGAACAGTTCATTGCACATATGAAGGACCAGGTATGTCTCAGTGGCAGTACGGACAGAGAGGATACAAAATGACGACGGCATCAATTACGAGGGATGTAGTTGTGCATGAAAATAAATGACCAAATGTTCCTTTATCTAAAAACTTCGGCCAACATGTGATCTCGTCTCACAACCGTGTTTCTGTAACAAAGTCGAAGGTATTACCGGGACTCAGACGCGATGTGCGAGGTTTACGGCTTGCTTCTTCGCATCGCCTGCTACAGTAACGGCTGCCAGCTTCTTTCATGAAGCCATGGCACTCATGACAGGTTGGTAGCGGACCCTCGAGAACATCACTTCTCTCAGGCTGTATCCGAAGTCTATAATCAGGGAGACCCGAGGATGTCACATGACGTGCGTTCACGTTGTTGCAGGATTCACTGCAAAACTCGGAGTCAAGACGAGCAGGCATTTCTCGACAGACCGAGCAGCAAGATGCGAATCCAACAGAGACCACCATCCTACAAAAAAACATTCAATGACGAACTCTCATCGGAGAACATATTGTTCTTTAGGACATACTTGATGTGCTCTTCACAATACTCACGTTGCTCGTTTATGTGCTGGTCGAAGATGGCTAGCTTACCACAGCCGGGTAACGTGCATTGGGGGATACTATACCGGGGCTGGTAGATATTACTTGTCGAAGAGATAGGATTGGAGCTGTGAGATCGGGAAGAAATACGACCTTTGGATGCACCCGAGTCAGAGTCGATATTTTGAACTGCCAGTAAACCTGAAAGGGGAAGGAGCTCACCCACAGGAGTCCGGGCGATGGGCGAAAGCCGGATCTTCGTAGAGGCGTAAGGGCTCCCAGATATGGTGCTCCCTGCGGCACGGTAATCTTCTCGCCACGGTTGTTCCACAGGTGAAACTGGGGCGCGTGGAGGTACATATGCGGGCGACAATGCGGTCGCAGTGCTACTCCGTTGGGTGTACATAGAATGATCCGCCGTCGTGTATCCCGAAAGGCCGCCTCTGGAGCCGGGAATATTCCTAGAAGAGGACACGTTCAGCATCATTATGCGGGGGAGCGGGCAGAGACCACAAAAAGCAGTTGTCTCACGGCTCTGAAAAGGATGCTGGCGGGGTGGGGCGTTTTAACATATCGTGTGGCGATTCGTTTCTGAGGCTTTCAATGTGTCGAGAAAGTTCTCTTTGAGGGGATGGGGTTTTGACGGGGAGACTTTGAGTTTCAGAGGATGTCGATGGCGGTGCTATCGGCAGCGATATAGCTAATTTGGAACTCAGAAAAACGTGAAACTCACGCTGCTTTTCAAAAATGTTTGAGAGTGTAGCAACCCAAGCGAATTCTGTATCAGCACTGACGCTGTTTCGAGCGGACGATAGATCTTTCGGGTGGGCACCTCCGCTATGAGTAAGAAACGTTGCAGTACTAGAGGAGCTCACCAATCCGAGCACTATGAACTATTGGCTTGAGGTTTCGGATGTGGCTTAACACTACGTCTGATTGGAGACTGTTTATTGGCTCAGCGGCCTGAACGTAAGAAAGAATCAACGCAAATTATACAAGGGTGTATTGTAATTTGTATGGGGCTTAGACTCACAGTAATACCGTAATACCCATCCAAGTCAAGCCGTGCTAAGTCATCATCATGAACGAGGACCATCTCGCAGTCAGGAGGTGCCTCCTATAAGGACCATAGTAGCACTAAATACGCAGACCTATGTCCACAGCACTCACCTCGGCGATGTATTCTAGCAGTATATGAAGAGGATCTTGGTACTTCGAAAACCAAAATGAAGACCTAAATCACGACAAAAGTGCCGCAACTTTACCTCCGGTACGGATGGTATTTGTACGAGCTCCATATCTGGCTCCTCGTTATACCCCTCGAGGTCTGGATTTGGTCCTGCCGCCCCCTTTAGCCTTGGCGGTAGTATCCTAAGCTTACGAGTGACGCGAAACCCTCGTATGAAGATACACTGATCCTCCGGTAGGTTCTAGCGTGGACGAGATTACGCGAAAGGTATTTCAGGATTCGAATTCTAGCAAAAGCTGCGTACTGTCATACCTCGCCATCAGGGCCACAATTCAACACTACCCCTTGATTGCTTTCGGGTAAAAATTGCCAGTTGACAACACCATTGCGATGATCCGCCCTTGCCCCGAATGATGCTTGTGCATATTCCTGGCCGCCGGGGAATGCGACATTGGTCCAAGATCGTGTGCGATGAGTCCCAGTGACCAGGATGATATCCTCCATCCGATCAATTCCCAGCCCAAGCTGTCGGGCCCACACGAACCAGAGGTCGATATGCTTGATTATCCACTTGCCAAAATCTGCACTTGCTACTGTGTTCTCTCCAGTAGCCTCTATTGGAAGGTATAATACTGCGCCTTCTTTCATCGGGCAAGAAAAAGAGACCTTGGCGATTTCATCTGGCCTGAAAAAAATGTGAGTGACAGTACATTTAAACTGTGCAGCTCAGTTACCCTTGGGCAAATAGCCCCGATACCGGCATTGAGGTGACTTTGGCTGAACAAAAGTTATTAGGACTGAGCTTGCCAATGTTGATATGTCTGTTGATGTTGAGCTCAAGTTGTTCGTAGTTCTCTGGAACACCGAAGTCTACATGGGATTCGTCCTCTGCGGGCAGTAAAACATTGAAAAGACGGTGGAATTTGCCTTCGCGAATGTAGCCGACGTCGCCAACCTCCACGGCGGGATATAGATTCCCATGATCTGGGTCCCATAGGGCGTGTCCATAGGCAGGAAACTTGATTGCAAGGTGGTGGCGGAAGATGTTATAGTGAGCCATTACGCCAGTGGTGGAACACGAGTCAAAAGAAGCTCGTCTTCAATGAGACGATGAAAAGAGGTGTTAGTGGGCTTGGAGACTACCAGACGACATAGCCCTCTTAAACCCCTCCTAGGGATGTACACTGCCTCGATCGGAATATAATAGGCCCCAAGATAGGCCCGCTGACTCGGAGTCACACGAGCCCGGGAGCCGTCCCGGTGGCCACTCCCCCGGCTTAGAGCAAGTAATAAAGAAAAGAAACCCGGGCCGGAAATTGCACGGTCCGACTCAGTTTCGTTTACATGCTAACGCAGCTGGATCGTTTCGGCATTGGTACCGATTCAGAATTTGTATCTCGACCTCATCAGCCTTAGCGCAGCCGGCACCCCCATAGAGCGAGCGGTCACTGGTCTATCACAGACCCGCTGCTTTTCAAAAGGCTTCGCGACCCCCTCCACATCTCATATTTCCACCATCGCATTGACTCTGCCGTCTCGAACCAGCATCAGTATCCTCTAACATATTCTCAACTCTTCGCCACCTCCAAAGGGGCTGAAGCGCTAAACGCCTCATGGACTTTCTTTCAACTTCACGTGCCGGATATGACAACCGAAGATCGTGAAAGTTGAAAAATGCGAATGTGCGTTTCTCGTTGTCTCGTCTGACAAATAACCGACTTGGGCCACCCTCACAGGTGCCTCAAAGTGCTGTAATATTGCGCCTCGTCTTTGTTGCCTCTGGCCCTCTGCGCTTCGGTTATGTACATACAACTCGTCGTGGGGGATCATCTGATTTCATAAGTGTGGTTCAGACACGACCGCGACCCGCCTTTGTACTAGTTACATGTCACCGGGAATACAAACTGATTTTAACCCACTACGCCAACTAGTGTGAGAGTTCGTAGTACGTATGAAGGCGGCGCCCATTAAGGAAGGGGACACAGTGGCGTCCCAGAATGCTACGTTTGCTCCAGTGAACGCTCTGGCCGACCGGAGACTCGGATTACCGTGCGCGCGCAATGGTGTCCACCACGTGTACGCGACCCATCTAGAATGTGGACTTATCACATAAGTGGCTGGTGAAAATGGGCTCATTCTATTTGTTGCGAGAGCACTGTATCACTCTTATTCACTCGCCCGTTGCAACAGCGCATCGTATGGTTGATAACAGGCACTACGCAGAGGAAGCATCAGTAATCGTTGCTCCACCTGCAGGCGCAGCCCCACTGTGCTCACCGGTATGTGATAGTTGGAGTAGGCGTATACACCTTTGTTGGATACCTGATCGGGGTCAAAGGACACTCGAACTCGTGCATGGTGAGATTCGTGTCGGGATAAAGCCCGGTTTTAGGGTCCTTCTTCGGAGCCATCTCAGCGAGTTCGGCGATATTAATGTTGGCCACTCCGACGTAGTCATTTTTTGACAACTTATTCCGGTCGATAACGGTGAGTTGCATAGAAAATAATAAGTCGGTTTGGTACAAGGGGAAGCACATCTGCTTCTCCCAGACTGGGTTTCGTGAGTGTTGGATGACGGGCGTAGTACCGACGATCTTATTGTCGATTGACACTTCCACGAAAGGGTCCATATCCCAGCCAGGACGAACCACTTGCAAGCCAGTCAGTAGAGATACTGTGTCGGAGGACACAGAACAACTCACGGTTGGGCCACTTGGGAAGGTTTTTTGCACTGCAAATATCAAGCACGATGGCACCGACGGGAGGAGCCAAAATCAATGTGTGGTAGATTTCCCCGAAGTCGAGCAGACCCTCCGAGTCATGGGGTTGGACAAAGCCGGACTTGATATCCACAGCCCCGCTCACGCTGTATCGGCGAGAGGAAACGAGGTTAACGGAGAAGGGCTGAGGAGGAGGGGTAAATCCCTATTCTCATCTTCGGCAGCAAAGCGACGTACTCGATTGTGGGCATCGTTAAAGGCTAACGCAGTCCCTATGAACCACTTGTCTACGGGCAACGCGAACTCGCCTAGATAATCGTCCCTGAGTCTATCCTTATGCCAGACAACAAACTCGAGCGTGCCGATCTTGTGCAAAAGCGACTTATAGATTGGGAAGTCGAACGTCGCGTCCTTCGCTTCATAGACAGGATTGAGATTGCGCTCGCACACCGGGGTTTTATATTTTTTTCCCAAACCAGAGACGATCACGTAGCTGGAGGAAGGGGAGGAGCGGAAAGTCAGCAAAGCGACACCCATAAGATAACGTGGACGCACGGATCATTGTAGCCGCTCCTGTTCCTGACTGCTAAGTTCCAGCAGGAGAGTATTTGCATGCGGAGGATGACGACGGGGGTCTCGCTAGGATAGGGAGAAGAGGTGTCTCTGCTGCTCCAGAGGCGCGAGAAGGTGTGTTGCGTGGTGCGACCGGGTTCGGCGACTGTGCTTGAAGAGGTCATCGGTGCGGTTGAGAATATATTGCTGGTGCTGGCTCCAGGTGAGGGAGTGGGTAAGTTAGGACTGGCGCTCTTGTTCAGTGAGAGTTTGTTATAGGGAGAGCCTGACGACATACAGCTCGTAGATATGACATCTCAGATGCATAAGAGGAAATAGACTCGTATGACAGTCCCCCGCTGCCATAATACAGAGCCAGCGGGTGTAGAGGGTCGAGCAGAGGCTGTTTAATAGAACCAAGCTGTAGAGTGGACATAGAATTATAGGACATGTATAAGCTATCTTCGGAACCAGGAAAATTCCTAGAAGACGATATATTCAGGGAGAGGTCACACAATGCAGTTGTCTCACGGCTCTGAAACATTTGTTGGAGAGGCAGGGCGTTCTAAAGAATCGCGTCCGATGCTTGCATGGCCCCAAGAACGTTCACTTTGAGGGAACGGCATTTTGACATGGAGACTCTGAGATGCAGAGGGTGTCGATAAAGGATCTATGATCAAAAGCAATGTAGCCAAGATGCAATACCAGGACGAAGTGAAACACACGCTTTTCAAAACCGGTTGAGAGTGTAGCCACCCAAGCGGATTCTGTATCAAGACTGGCGCTGTTGCGGCGGTCCGACAGATCTTTAGGGTAGGCACCTCCGCTATGAGTAGTAATAAAAAAGTTGCAGTAATAAGAGAGCTCACCGATCTGAGCACTGTGAACCTGTTGGCTTAAGGTTTCGGATGTAGCTCAGCACTACGTCCGGTTGGAGACTGTCTATTGGCTGAACGTAAGAAATCGTCAATATAAATTATACAAGGGTGTATTGTATGGGGCTTGGACTTACTGTACTGTCGTATATCTTATCTAAGTCAAGCTGTGTCAAGTCATCATCATGAACGAGGACCATCTCGCAGTTAGGAGGTGCCTCCTATAAGGGTTACAGTAGCACCAATGCGCAGAGAAGATATGTTAACAGCACTCACTTCGGCAATGTAGTCTAGTAGTATGTGAAGAGGATCCCGGTACTTAGAAAACCAAAATGAAGACTAGATCACGACAAAAGTGCCGCAACGTTACCTCCGATGAGGGTGGTGTTGGTATGAGCTCCAATTCTGGCTCCTCGTCGTATCCCTCATCTGGATTAGGTTCTGCTGCCCCCTTAAGCTTCGGCGGTAGTATCCTGAGCTTGCGAGTGACGCGAAACCCTCGTATGAAGATACACTGATCCTCCGGTAGGTTCTAGCGTGTACGAGATCACGCGAAAGGTACTTCAGCATTCGATGGCCAGCACAAGCTACGTATCGTCATACCTTTCCGTCAGGGCCACAATTCAACACCACCCCTCGACTGCTCTCGTGTGAAAATTTCCAGTTGATGGTAACATCATCATCGTCCCCGATCCACCCTTGCCCCAAATGATGCCTGTGCATATTCCTGGCCGCCGGGGAATGCGACATTGGTCCAAGATCGTGTGCGATGAGTCCCAGTGACCAGGACGATATCTTCCATCCGGTCAATGTCCAGTCCAAGGTTTTGGGCCCACGCAAACCAGCGGTCGATATGCTTGATTATCCACTTGCCGAAATCTACACCCACTACTGTGTTCTCCTTCGTAGCCTCTATTGGAAGGCATAATACAGCCCCTTCTCTCATTGGGCACGAAAAAGTGACTTTTGGGATTTCATCTGGCCTAAGAAAATGTGAGTGATAGTACTACATTTAAACCGCGCAGCTCAGTTACTCTTGGTACGAACGCTCCGATTGCTTCGAAGCGACTTTGGCCGAACAAAGATTATTGGGACTAAGCTTGCCAATGTTGATATGGTCTGTGAGGTGGAGTGTAAGCTGTTCGTAGTGTTCTGGAACGCCGAATCTTGCATGGGATTCATCTTCTTCAGGTAGTAAAACATTGAAAAGACGGTGGAATTGGCCTTCGCGAATGTAGCCGACATCACCAACTTTCACGGCTGGATATAGATTCCCAGGATCTGGCTCCCAAAGAGCGTATCCATAGGCAGGAAACTTGATTGCAAGGTGCTGGCGGAAGATGTCGTAGTCACGGTGAGGCATTGTACCAATGGAGAAATAGGGGCCAAGAGCAGCTATTTACAGAGTTTTGAGATTTTGAGTTAGACGAGATGTGACGATCGTGAAATGCTACTACGCTCGACGGTGCCAGTGCTGGCTTGGAAATCGGTTGGGCTGTAAGTTTCGGGCTGTTCCGGGCAGTGCACCTGTCTTGTTCCCCGTTCTCCCTTACTCTCTGGCTTCTACATTACCACTTACCTGCTTACTCGTTTCGGCATTGGTACCAACTCTGCATCTCATTTTGCTGTATATATCGTTGACTCCCCCAATTATTAGTGTGTAGTCTTCAGTTCTGTATTCAGACCTTGAGTGGAAGGGTTCTTGAATCTGTTTCCGCAAATTAGAAAAGTCATCAGCAACAGTATTGCCTCAGTTTCATCCCGGCTCCCGTCTTCGATCCCGCTCGCGTCGTCGCCTGTCCCTGATTTACTGTCATCTCCATTGGGTTTGATTTTCACCCTGTTTCCCTCTCCGCCTCGGTCAGCACAGTCTGACGCTCTCACCATCGCTCCCGCAATTCAGTTCATTTGCACTCGTTTCCGCCGTCTCTAGCATTGGTAGCCTCTTGGCAACTTCCCTATTTTCCCTCTACATTCGATTTGAACCTTTCTCAATCCCACAGCACTGACGACGCGCTCAGACCGCCTGTGAGGTTGGCGATCAGGCGATCCAAAGCACGCCCGCCCCTCCATTCCTCCGTCCATGCATTTACTCACGTTTACCGCTCTTCCGTTGCAGATACGGTGCACCTCTGTCCAAAAAGCAAGGTTGCGGAGCTTTTTCTACCTGACATACTGGAACTCGTTGAACACGGCTTGGACACCATTGATACAGCTCAGTGTGCTCTCCTCTCCTACGCATTAATGACTCGTACAACGACAACTCAATGAGAGCCAGCGACCTCCTCGGTGCGTCATACTAACTCTACTCTTGTGAGCCGAGATGATTGACACTACCCCCGGCGTGGTCAGCTACGTGCTCTCTACGGCACTATATGCGCACGTGCTCCGACCGTGCTTCAGTTATTCGCACAACCAGAGCCGACGAGAACAACAACACCGTTCTCGGCACGATCCGCGAGTTGTGTGCTCCCCGCGTCGCCGCAAGCACAGGTGCAAACCCATCACGCTGACGACGTCTTTCGGTTCTCCACTCTCGCTACAGCTACAGCAGGACTCCACGCATGCACTATGGCAACGCAGCAACAGCGTTTGCGAAGATGGCATTGGGGCCACTCGCGGGAATGATGTCGTCGAGTCATGACAATTGCGTTTACCGCAGTCCTAACACTGGTTGCACAAGATGGTGCGTCCCGCTGTGGAAAATCGAGTCATGCTCGGGATTGCAAGTTAGCTCGGCTGATGCAGTACCCGGTTCAGGAGGACCTATCAATGTTTATCGCATCGACGAGGCTGACGCGACCACCAACCACGAACCCAATGTGACTCAGGTGATTGACTCGTTAAGAACCGCGATAATGAAGAAAGTCTACGATGTATTGTTGAGGCTACAGGAATGTTAGTGATTTTTGTGTGATGAGGGTAATAGGCGTACAGTTGTACAACTAGTACAGTAAATAGTATGGGTATCACGAATTTCTGATGAGTCGCAACCTAAGGGGAGAACAGTTGATGAAGATGAAGAGTGGATAGAAGAACGTGAGCCAATATGAAGTAATAGTACGTGGGTCAGAATAAAGGAAGGACGAGGTAGGCAGGTCCTAGGGTGTGCTTAGTCGATTGTCCAGGGTCGAAGTAGATGAAAATGTTGGTTGATATCCTAGCACGTAGAAGATACAAGAGAAGGCAAGCCAAGTTCCAAGGCATGTTTCAGACGAGAAGCGTACAATCCTTGGTACAATCGGGCGAGAGCTTGAGAACTACAAGCGGAGGTTAGGATCGATAAGAGTTGTTGAAGTGATGTGAGTTCTCAGTACCGTATCAATTCTTCCGTTTCCTGTCCGCATGGACGTTGTGCAAACCCGCGCGCGTCCTCGCGTTTATTATATGAGTCCGTTATCTTTTCCTTACGTTCGGATGCCCGGCCCTATGCCCCGGATCCCCTCCCAGTCGTACTCGCCCGCGGAATCGTTATACCTAGTGATTGACAAGCCCGGCTTGGCCTGGAAGCCAGGCCTTTTGCCTGGCTTTTTGGTGACCCGGGGCCTCGTAATTAAGGGGCCTGGGCTTCACCCTTGGCTTCCAAGGGCTTAGGCCTATCCTGGCCTGTTAGCCACGGCTTTATATCATGTTGTTGGCTTACAGGGGGCTTACAAGCCGTGATACTTTTAAGATCCGAGTCACACAACATGCAACTGAAAATTGGACACTGAAGCTACTACTCTAAAGCTGTGACCCAGATAAGTCTACTGTTTCTGTGTCATTCCCATCAGCATCCGCAATGCTATCACCGTCATTGGAGGCCCCTTCTACCAAGAAGTCATCGTCTGCATCTACAACCTCAATTGCCGTGTTGTCTTGGTTTGTAGGTTGCTCATCTGCCACATAATGATCCAGAGTGACTTCCATCACTCATGGGTCAACCGACAGTGAGAGTCTTGCTACCCATGGAGCCACATTCGTGCGCCTCAAAAATTCCTTCGCTGTCCTCGCAGGCGCTCAGACAGATCTGGAACGACGTCGTAAGAGAGTTTTTTTCTCGCCTTATTAGACAGCAATAACCGCGTCCGCATCGCTTGACCTCCGGTGAACATTTGCGTTTGCATTACGCGGCTTAGGCACACCGCGCGAGTCGTACTGAGAAGAGCTCGTCAGGGAGAGTGATCTGGAAGGCGAGCCCACTTACAATAAAGGGGAGGTCTGAGATAAGGTAAAAGTCAGAGAGTCAAATGTTTTCAAGAATAGCATATCAAAGAGAGTCCCAGAGTGGGAGCACTACGAATATCTTGTCAGCGTGTTCACGTACGGCAAAGGATCTAGCTCACGTCGAACACGGCAGAGGCGACACCCTGACGGAAGGGGCTTAACCATTACGTCGTACATATCCTAAGTAGCAACTTGGAGTGCGCCGATAGTTCAAGGACTTCTTAGGTTTAGCGTATGACCGCATCCCTACCCACCCCCTGTGAGTTGATGTTGGAACATATTTTGTGAAGTTTCATTTAAGTTCGTTCGTATCGTTCTGTTCCACGTGTTGGAGTTGCAAACCTGCTCGATGTCCTTTGAAAATTTCAGCTTGGTTTTCAGTGTTCGTCAAGGTGTTCGTTGGTTTTTTTCCCTCGGATCTTCGGATCAGTCTCCCGGACCACTCGTCGTACCAGTGTCGTACCAGCCTGAGCATCCGCGGATTCGTTATACGACCGCGCTGCGGAAGCAGAGCATAAAATTTAGTACGGTACAGTTCCTACTAGTTTATAAACCTTTCGCCTTCGTACAGTAGTGCCTTAGTTCCTGCCTTGACATGTGCAGTAACTGAGGTGAGCACTTTGTATTCTACATTAGGATCTGTAGGATTCCTTGTACTTACCCGACCCGGTACCGTCGTCTTCCGTGCAGACGTTGCCCGTACACGCACTAACTTATTCACTTCACTCTTTTACCACATTTCGAGCATCCATACCTCTAATAAAATCTCCTTGCTTGTTTTTGATCTCGTCCACGAATTCAGAGTTAGCTGTGTTCCCCTATGCATCTAAAAATCCGCGACTGGGTTCAGTCCCCATATACATATTCAGTCCCCATCTCTACACCACCGTCTTCGATATCGACACGCACTCTTTCAGCGACAAATGTCTGTTCCATATTGGCTGCTCTCCCCCCTGGCTATCTTCATCGAGATTTTGTCTTTGACACCTGACTTTTCGCCTGATCCTTTGCTGCTTGTTGTTTGTCTTTGTCGCAACCCCGGTAGTGGTCGCGGTTCGAAGAGTTCCCTGGGGACCTACTTCCTACCCGAATTCCGGTGGCATGTGTCGGGTGGGCTGGCTTCTGACTGAGATCAAGACCGAGATGTCGCGACTCTCCTGTACCATAAAAAGGTTGCTGGGCCAGGCACAGTTGAAAGCCGGACAGTGTTTATGGTTGGTCCTAGTACAGCGATGGTGGTGGCGGGTTACGATGTGAAGAGGTAGCGGTGCGTGCAGACCATATGCGCGCTGAAGCGCCGACGGCCCAAGATGGAAAGATGCAAGTGCACGACTAGATTACGATCACATTACGATCACCTTGTTTTCTAGTTTGGGACCTTTGTGCCAATAAATGATTGCATCGCAATACAGTGCAGCACTGTACTGTCTGTATAGCTATGGCCGAGAAAGGAGAGCGCCGACACGGGAAAACCAGGTTCCCAACGACGGCGTGGTCCCGGGACAAGGATCCCGGCCTCTCTTTAGGTCTTTTGCCACTTTGGTTTAACTAGCAATTCACGACGGCCCCAAGGGGCCGTCATTCATGAAAGCTTTCTGATGCTGAAAACATGTATTCATAAATCAGATGACGATGCGATGCCCAGCGCCACCAACTTGTAACGCCTTGCAGGAATTCACTGACGTGCTGTGTTGTAGGCCAGCATTACGGATCCGGGGGGGACGGGTCGAGCTGCCGGTGATATCGGTGCACCAGCACGGGCGACGGCTGGCCGTCGTAGATTGCCAATGCAATCGGCTAAGCGGAATCGACACGAATGTAAGAAGGCAGAAAGCAGAGAACCTTGGGCACCGAAAAATGTTACACGTGCCGTCCGGTGCCGTTGAGTTCCTGGAGGACCTCTTCACCGGAATCGAAGCGCTTGTTCTCGAGCAGCTTCATGTCAATGCTTTGCTTTTATTTGGCTAGACTCACCAATCCCGCGACTACCACAGTTTATCGGGCGCACGAAAGAGTTCAAGTTGTCGCCTTCTCAAACGTCAGTCGTGCTCGGGGAGAATGACTGCGCTATCTCCCACTTTCTTTGACTTGGAACAAACATATCGGCGTCACCGGGAACAATGGCAGTCAACTCCGGCACATCTGTTGACGTGGATAGCTCGTGTGCTTGTCGGTACACTTCAACAAAAGGATGACGTTGTAGTATCAAGTTTTTCAAGAAAGACATCGTGATTGGTCGTGTCTGACGATTGTCAGTTGTAATTACGACACCAAAGAGCATCCGCAGGATCGTAGATATACAACTGGTGGGGCCCGGTTTTCTTCCGGGAGGAGTAGACCGATCTGGTGAAAAGCTTCACCTGGAATCTTACAGGACGGGAATCTACCGCCACCGAACATGGCGCCATCAAGGCAGCCAGAGCCGCCCATAGAAGTAAACGTGAATGCCTTGTTGTAACGGCGAAGATGGAGAGCAAACTCCTTTGCTTGCGCACTGTTGCTTGAATTTGACCTGTGCAATTCGTCTGGAAGAGGAGAAACGAAACCTTCCCTTGCAGACAATAGGTCCAGTATTGAGGTTTCAAAACCAAAGACCCAACTTGAGACGCTCAGCGAACCAATGCAACGCATGACAAAAGTTGCATTCCAAATCCAACTTTCCTAATTAATGTGCTTCGATGTTCTGTGTAAAGTGGGGTATGATGACGTTCAGAAAGAGAAAGTAGAAAACAGGGACAACCTCGTCACTCCATACACCTTCGGCATGCATGAACTAGCGTCTTCTCGCTCTTGTTCCACATGAAGTCCAGGTCCAGCGGAAGCTGGCTCATTGACGCAATACATCAAACCCTCGCCGTGTTCGTATTGCAGGAGGAGCCCAGGTTCATCCTGTCATTGCACAGGGGTTAGGGGCTCACCGACATTTGGTGTTGCATACCCCGACAACTGAAAAATGTGACAACGGTGAGTTGAATGTGCAAGAGCTTAGATACTTATCAGATAAGCACAGTCACTTGCAGCTCGACAGAAGGCGTCCGGGACGCCTTCCACTTGGGCGACATGCAAGCTTCCTTGCAATAAGACAAAGACGAAACACAACTCATTGGAAATGAACCTTCCGCAAACTTTCACATTGTCGTCTCCTTTGTCGTCCAATCGATTTCGCACACGGAATAAGAAGGTAACAGGGAGTAAAAAAAATGATGATGGAGAGCATACTTTCACAAGGGAACGGAATAGGATGACTACATGATCTCACGCATATCCCACGATGCACAGCGCAGGGTTTCATTGTAGGTACAACCAAGGGTACAACAACGAATCAAGCAGTGAGACATGACGTGAAAGAACACTAAGTGGATGAGAGAAAAGGTCACAACCACCATTTGTATTTCTCTCACAAAGTTCGGGAGCCTTTGAGAGCGATCGATGGAACCCTGGAGAGCTATCAGAAAACCAGGTAGGACCGCAAAGCGCGAAGCGACCAGCAACCCGGTCATCGAGTCGTTTGGGAAACCGCTTGGAAGGCAGACTCCGAAGTGGCTGAATTGATCCCCGCCAAGGCACGTCTTTGCCCTGCATAAGACATTGTTTTTCTGAAAAAAGAAGAAATCGAAAGAAAGAATAAGCATGCACGCATTGGGTGTTTACACAAAGATGACGACGCAAAAATCGAGGCAGCAGGCGAATGGTAAAAAAGGTTCGGAGCCCGACAACTCCGTGATAATGCGATGCCAAATTATTGCATAGGTATAGATGGGGCACTGCATCCGTAACTGGAATGCAGTGCTCATCTGATGGGCTATATACGACCGCGCCTTACAATAATCCCCTACAGTAAGTGTTTAAAGTTGACAGGCTGCCAATTTACACGGGTCTCGAATTTTCTCGGTCCATTCAGTCTCTCCATGGCGCACTATGATATCTTTCGCGACCAACTCGGAATCAAGTATCCTGCCTTTGGCCACGCCCTGTGGGAGCCGAACCCTGGAAGACTGTACTCTCCCGTGGAGGTTGGCGACGTCGGTTTCATTCGCGAAGGCAAATTCCACCGCCTATTCAATGCCCTGCTTCCTGCAGACCATCCATCTCACCAAAGTTTTGGGGTACCAGAACATTATGAACCACTTCAGCCAAGCGTAGCTGACCATATTGACGGTGGAGTGCTGAGCCCCACCGATTTCTGCTCCTATGGGGTCACCGTGGCGTCTGGTGGATTGGACGTATTCGCCAGAGAGTAATCCAGTCATACATTCTATACTTTGCCCATCACTGACACCTCTTCAGGCCAATAGGCGCTGCAGACGTCTCATTTTTATGCGCAAGGAAGTCCGGTGCCGTATTATCCCTTCCTGTGGCGGCTCAACGTGAGGACACTATCGCCCGGGGTGATTTCGCAAAATGGATAACTAAGCATATCTACTCTTGGCTGGCTTTCACGCGACGTCTCGGATTGGGAATAGAACAGATGGAAGACATAGTTCTGGTCACTGGGCGTCATCGCACAAGATCCTGGACTAATATTGCATTTTACGAGGGTCAAGCGGCCGCACAAGTATCCTTTGGGGTCCTGGTCACTGAAGATGTCAACGCTACTAGCGTCAACTGGCAAGTCTCGCGCACGCAAATTCAAGGAGCGATGCTGAGCCAAGGCCCAAGCGGTGAAGTATGTAGCGATGTTTGTCAGGGGTCAACGAATACTGAAAGCTTCACGTGTTCGGTTAGGACTTACCTGAGGACCAATGCATATTTATACGAGGGTTTCGCGTGGCACGTGCCTTCAAACTATTCCCGAGGCTCAGAGGAGCAGCGGGATACACCCCAGATCCAAGCGGGCCCGACAGTGAGCCAGAGTTGGAAGTGGTATCGATACCAAGTTTTACAAAGGTAATTTTACTCTTTCGGAGTTCCTAGCCCAGCCCTCATCCTATCTTCGAAAGTACCGGGATCCTCTGCACGTATTATTAGAATACATCGCCGGAGTGAGTACCACGAATCCACGTTACGGTGACTTCGAGTTTTATATGCGAGCATATCTGACGTGGATGCGTTAGCGGGCCCCTGATTGCGATTTGGTCCTCGTTCACGACGACGACTTGGACCGACTTCGGAGAACCGATGATAGGACTGTGAGTTGGATCATGGATAACGTGCAAGCATTATTATTGACTCTGTTTATGTGTACAGTCTCTGGAGACTCTCCAAGCAGACGCGCTAGTAGGTTGCCTCCAAAGGTCTGAGCCAGAGATCGCTCAGGTTGCGTATAGTGAGCACCCGCCGAAATCATAATCCTCCCAATTTTTTCATAGTAAGGGCACCACACAAAAGATCCGTCGTCTTTCGAAAACAACACCCCGAGAAAAAATGCGCGGGGCTCGATGGTGGCGATGTTTTCCGAAGAGTTCAGCAGTTGGGGTGGGTCTTTTTGCATTTCACAGTGGAAGGATCGCCTCCCTCCAAGTGCCACAACTTATTTCGACCCTGTTCCGGTGTCACCTTCCGTCCATCCAGAATCCCAAACGCCTTCTCCAGCCCCCATTGCTACTCAGGCCGCCTCCCCTCGACCTCAACATCGACGACGGTTTCAACTTCAATCGCAACCGTTCCAACTGCAGTCGCAGCCGCTCGTGGACGAGGCGAAGAAACGTTTGGCTCGAGAACTCTTCTTGCACAAGGATAGACGACCTTCTCCAAAACGTGATGCCAAACGTGACGACCTTGGCCGTCTCTCGAGTGTTTCCACCACTACCAGTATATCTTCCGAAATGCGCGCGCTGTCGCTGAGGAGTGCCGCGTCCAGTCAGACGCGCACCAGCGAATATTCTAGTCTTTCCGACTCGCCTCCCCTTCTTGATGTCAGTACTTTTCTATGTCATTTTTATACCCTATCTCTCGCTATTGTCGACAGTTCTGAAAAACTACCCACTGCACAGCCCCCCGTGGACCCATCTTCCCAGGAACACGCCATCGTATCGTCCTTCGACACCTCCCACGAATACACTCTGACCTCTCGTGGGAGAGAGTATGCCACCGTTGTCGTGATGAGCCGTGCGCCTAACATCCTGGATCCCCCTCTTTTGCACTTTGGAGACGAATTAAAAGGTCGTATTGTAATGCGTAGTGATAGTCTCAGCGATATGCGGATCATGGAAGTGGTGGTGAGTAGGTTTCCCGACTGCAGGGTTCCGAACTGAGCCAATTATTTGCAGTTTCAGGTGTTCGAATCTGATCCCATCAGTCCTTCCTACGAGACGAAGCGTATAATCTTGCCCAATCAGGTTGACGAATCTTGTATATCGGGTGGTCAATTTAGTTGGCCGTTTGTTATCTCACCCCCGCCTGTTCTATCCTCGTCTTTGAGCTCCACCGCAGCACCAGGCAGCGCTGATCCCTCCCTTGGACAACATTTGACCCCTGACCGTCGTGACAAACCAAAAGTTCAACTAATGGTTACATTCTGTCGTCACGGACGTCTCACTCGCAATCTTGTGTCCGTGCCATCTCCCTTTTTCAATGAGTACTTTTTAACAGTAAGGCTCCGCCGCAGGTTAAGGCAGCCAATCCATTACATTCCACCTCCAGATCCCGTAACAACACCGCCTCCTCTGATCCCAACTAACCCCCCTCTACCTATGGACCCGTTTGGTCTTTCCGTGGATCCGTCCTGGGCACAACAAACATTCCCAGTGATACCTGTGAGGGGCGTCATGTTTCGTCAGCTCCAGGTCGAGGTCGCATGCAAGGTAGGTATCGAATACTAAATAAATTTTGGCTATCTCCGCTGACCTTCGTCACGATTCACGACAATTTTTTTTTAGCTCGTCGTACCCGTAGGCTATATACTTCCCTTTCTTTTTATTGGCACCTTCGCTTACTCTTAATTACCCTAGGTTTCGCACCCAGTGAGCGACGCCATCCCTCTCCACCTTGTCATGACAAGCGAAACTCGTGAAGCACTTGACCTGCTCGCGGTACCACATGCCATCGACGTGCGGTTGCTCAAAGTCATGGCGTTCGGAGAAAACGCAGCAAATATCGACCCCTTCACTCTGAGAAAACGCTACTCGTTCCACCACCGTACGGATTGGGCTGCGAAAGCTCATTGGGAGGCCAGGGAACCCCCGCGGGAACTTCCTACAGACGACGAACACCCCCGGGCCCGTTGGCGCATTAAGCTTAATGGGACGTTCCATCGAGACCAGAGTGTCAAGATGAGCGAAAGCTTTGAGCAGCCAGGCATGGCGCTCATGGTACGTGGTTTTTGACTTCGGATGTGGATCTCGCGCTCACAACAGATTCCTTTCTTTATTCAGTACTTTGTGTGCCTCTTCCCGTTTCGTTCGACAGACTTTCTCCCTGGGACTGACCCGGAAAAAGAGCTCTTAATGGGCAAACTTCCGATTACTAGACAGAGTTAAATCGACTGGCCATAGATTTTGACGGTTGTGTATATTATAGTTCTCCCCCTGAAGTTCAAGGTCCTCAACAGACATTGCGCACCACACGGGGTTTTTTATTTACTCCGGGGCAGTACATACCGGTCATCGCTAGAACATCTATGTATACTTATCGTAGAGACGTCTTATGTGTAGTTGGGTTTCAAGACGTTAGTATGATGGCACCTCCCAGAGGAACCACGTAGCTCAACCGAAGCTGCATGGGCACTGTCTTGTATCTGTCTCCAAGCATGTGGCGAGCCGCGGGAAATGGGGAAATGTATTTAGGATACTGACGAAATCAAACCTCAAAGCCTAGCTGCGAAATACACATAAACCCAAACATGGGGTTAATTTCCCAGCCGCCCCCGTAGCCATGTCAACAACCCCTTCGTACCCTCACGCTCCCACACACGCCGCGGCGGCACACGGAACCTATCCGATAAATCAGTACCCAACGTCGAGACCCCACAAAAAAGGCTCACAAATTTCCATCCACGAGGAAAATGTCAAGCGGCAGCAGCCCCAGCTCGCCCGCGAGCGCTGCGATCGAGTTCTCCCGCACGTCCAGCTCCTCCAGCGTCCACCTCTTGCGACGCTCGTTCCCATCCCCATCCTCAGCGCCGAACACCGCCTGCGCGAGCTCGCGCAGCCCCTCAAGCTCTCCAATCTTGTTCCCGCACAGGCACAAACGGCGTAGCCCCGCGCGCCGCGCGCCACCTGCACCTGCCTCGCTGGCGAACAGCAGCTCCTCGAGCACCTCACGCGCTAGCGCGGCGCCCGTCAGGTCATTGTATGCGAGTTCCAGGTTGCGCAGGCTAGGGAAGAGCCGCGCGAGCACGCGCAGCGTGCCGCCCTCGGCAGCCTCCGCGCCGGGGACGGCGTTGCTCAGCGCGCAACCCTCGAGGTTGAGCGTCTCCAATTGTGGCAATAACAGCCCGGAGTTGTCGCCCGCGGGTAAGACAAACGCGGGCTCAGCCCGCCGCCCGCGCAGGTCGAGCACGCGTAGCGTGTCTGCGAAGGACTGAGGCGTGATCAGCGCGAGAGGAAGAGTCGCGCACGGAAGCGGGTCCTTGGAACTGGCGCTGGCACCGGACCGCACGGACCGGCCAGTGGAAGGAGGGAGCGTTAGCGTGAGCGAGCGCGAGTCCCAGTGGGGATCTAGCGCCTGAGGAGCATCTGAAGCGCTTGCAGCGACGGCCGCATCATCAGCTGCGCGCTGTGCAGCCTCCGCTCGTGCACGGCGCTGTGCACCCTCAGAGAGCAGGCCCTGTTCTGCGTCGATTTCCCATTGTTCCTTGACAACGGGCTGAGGCGGCGGCGGCGGCGGCGGCGCTGCGGCAGATGCGGCAGACGCAGCACGGAGATTTACACCACTTCGCTTCTCAAGAAGGCGCTGGGCGTGGCGTTCTGCCTCGATTTCCCACGCCTCACGGACGATGCGTTTGCCGACGGCCACTGCGAGGGTACCCGCAGGTATTGTACGAGGATCATTGATAGATGTTTCAAAGTCGATGGTCTGAGCCACGGCAGAGAACGCAGCGGAGACAGACTCTTTCGTGACGCGTGTTTCTTCTAGGTCAAGGATGGCCAGTTTGGGGAAGGGCCGCGCGTTTTCAGAAGAGAGGAGAGGAGTGGGGAAGGATGTGTTATCAATGTCGCACTTGGACATGCGTAACTCGACGAGCTGAGTGACAGCGCTTAACGAGGTGAGAAGTTCCGCAACGTTGGCAAGGGGGTTGTATGTGAGGTTAAATGTCTTCAAGTCCTGCGGAATCCCATGGCTGTGAATGGCCGAGGCGACGATCTTGTTGTGTGACACGTCTAAAGAGGTGAGATGCGGGAGCGGACGCGTTGCTCTCACAATCTCTGGGGCCGAGTAAAAATCGCTTGATCGCCTGCTTGGCGCTGGTGCCTTCTTTGCGGGATCAAAGGGCATGTTGAAAGGTAGGGTAGTAAGGGAATTGTGGGAAATGTCGAGCACGGAGAGCGAAGGAAGGGCAAAGAAAAATGTCGGGAGAGAGGTCAGTGCGTTGTGCGAAAGATCAAGGTTGATGAGGGAGGTTAGGTCTGCGAAGCTCTCCGGTAGTGACGCAAGACGGTTATGTTGGAGCTGTGGGGTAAGTTTCAGCCAACTTGTTGCGAATAAATATAAAATCGGACAGGCGTACGTCAATAGTTTTGAGAGAGCCAAACAGAGAGATCTCATGCTGTATTTCAACGATCTGGTTATTCCGTGCACGTAGGAATGTCAGATCTTGCTGGTCGTACCAGGTCGTTGAGTTTGAAGTAGCCCTCATGGATGGTTTTTCTGGCAAAGGAGGTTCCTCTGGGACACTAGAAAGCTTGTCAGGTGTTACAGAGAGATGTATCTCGAATAAAACTGAAGGGAGACAAGGGAGATCGCGTGATGCGATGTTGAGCGAACCTTTCGGTCTTGGAGGGTAAGCGAAATGAGTGACGATGACCAATGAAGCACACACCTGAACTACGCGCGCGCTCTATGGTTTCACGTACGGAGAGCCGACCAAGGTCGTCATCGTCTGCCGCAGCACCCCCCCAGGTGGATGGCGAAGCACCCTCGACACCAGCCGAACTAACGTGCGCAATGGTAGATTTCTGAGCAGCGAGCGCCTTCTTCGCCTCTGCGCGTTTGAGTGCAATGGCTTCCTTCAAACTCAGAGCAGGTGCCTTTGAAGGAGTAACTGGCTCTTGTTCGGTTGGCCGAGGGCGGGGAGGTGCCTTTGTGGCGGACTTGGTTCGTGTTCGGTCAGACGGAAGTGGTTGCGCGGACGAGGAACCCGAGGGCTTTGCGTTGGAGGATATGGTGCGAAGCCGACCTGAGGGAGACTTCGGTACTCGAAGGGTGGAAGGCGAAGCAGTCACCAGCGGAGGAGGGTCAGTGACGCGAGCACTGAGCAACTGAGAGCTCGCGGGGCGCAGGCCCGCGCTCGAAACAGGTAGACGAGATCTCGTAGGCTTTGGAGAACTCGAGCCGTTTGAAGAGGGAACAGAGCGGTTCATCGCTCGGACTAGAACGTGGTAGAAAGCAAAAGGCAGCAACAGTCGATTGACCCCCGAACGTGACTTGAAATGGCCGCCCGTCGGCTCGCCTCGCGACCGAGCGATTATTTCCTTTTATGGTATACTAACTCAAAACTCCGCTAGTGACACGTCCAACCCAATCAAATATCGACCGACCACGAAGCAATATCGTGCAAGTAGTCAGATACTCCTGCATCCGGTGAGTATAACTCTGCCCGTCTGTGTAGTCATTTCTGTAGAGCCGGGGAGGACCGGGTACGCGGAAAAGGGCTGGATGCGCGAATCTCGGTTCGGATGGCTCTGAATAGGTGTTGACCCGACTGTATTGTAGCTGGACACTGTGCAATCGTGGTTCTAGTCCAATCCTATATCCTGACTGTCTTTTTTCAGGCTCCTTCCTCACCAACTCTCAATATGATCATTTCTAAGGAGAACAAACGCGTTATCTACCAAAACCTCTTCAAAGGTGCGCTACTTCTCCTACTTTCCTGCTCCCATGGCTCATATTTACCCGCATATACAGAGGGTGTTCTCGTAGCAAAGAAGGACTTCAATGCTTCCAAGCACGAGGAACTCGAAGTTCCCAATCTCGAGGTCATCAAGGCGCTCCAGTCGCTCACCTCCCGCGGATACGTCAAGACCCAGTTTTCATGGCAGTGGTACTACTACACACTCACCCCTGAGGGCGTTGAGTACCTTCGCGAGTGGCTCCACCTTCCCGCAGAAGTCGTCCCCGAGACACATCGCAAGCCCGTTCGCGCCCGCCCTCCGCAGGGCGCGCGCCCCGGTGGTGGTGAAGGTACATACCGTCCTCCTCGTGGCGATCGCGACGATTACCGCCGGCGTGACGACGGTGGAAAGAAGGATGGCGCACCAGGCGAATTCCGCCCGCAATTTGCTGGTGTTGGCCGTGGTGGTCCTCGGGAGTAAATACGTATGCGTGATTATGTGGATGCAGAGGACTTGGGGCTTGTATATGCATTCAAAAAACGTGTTCTACGTATCCCATACGACCTTCTCATTGTACTGATTCATCTTTAATGCGCACATCCCTCTCCAATGGATAACAAGGCATTACAAGTGCTGCTTTTAGCGAGTGAGGGTCAGAGATTTGTTGAAAACATAAGCGAAGAGTAAAAATGCCAGGACCGTGGATTGAACACGGGACCTCCAGAATGCCATGCGCGCTTCAGTCTGTTGCTCTCCCAGCTGAGCTACCCCGGCAGTCCCAGTTGCTCTTCCAATTTACACAGTCGAACGATCCACTCTACGACACAATCTTGCTAATTTATCATTTTCACAGTACTTCTTCCTAGTACACACGACCCACCCTCACGATGAGATACCATCGGACGGCCCCCTCTCGCTCAGTAGAACCACCCGCAGTCGGCGCAGCGCCTCGTCCACCTGTTCTTCCTCCAAAAGACTAAACGACGCGCGCACATAAGCCGTGCGCTCCCCGTTTGGAAAAAACACGGTGCCAGGCAGCGCGAGGACGCCGCCGCCAAAAGCCTTGGTCCGAATGATGCTCTCCGAATCTCCGCCTTCGCCGAGCAGGAGCTTGAACCTGAAGGTGCCAAAAGCCATCAGCGAAGAGCGAAGTGGACGGTATTTTTCAACAAAAAAGCTAATACCAGAAGAACATCCCAGCCTCTGGGGTGTTCCATTCCGCGAGCCCGTGCAGGTGCCGCTGCATGGCTGCCTCGAACACGTCCCGCTTCGCGCGATAGAAATCCGCAACTTTGCGCACGTGCGCGAGGAAGCCGTCGCGGCCCCACGCGCGCAAGAGGGTGACAACGACCGCCTGGGAAAAGGACGACGCCTGCAGGTTCGCCGTGGCCGTCTGGGCAGAAAGCTCAGTTCACAGTGGGCGGTTGTGTGTATGTGTGTGTGTGCCTTACGTGTTTGTCTATCGCGTCGAGCAGCGACGTGGGCCCCGTCACGAACCCGATGCGGATCCCGGCGGAGATGATCTTGCTGAAGCTGTCGAACCGCAACACGCGCCCGACGCTGCCGTCCCCTGTTTGGGTCTCGAGCGTGAAGTATGACGGAATGCGCGGCCGCGTGCCGAAGTACATAAAGTAATACGGGTCGTCTAGAAGAAATAGAAGGTTGTCCTTTGTGGGGGAAAACGCAGACGCGAGTAAGCGGCACCTTCGAGGATCAGGATATTGTGTTTCCGTGAGACGTCTAGAACTTCCTGGCGGCGCACCAGCGACGTCGTCGCTCCCGTCGGGTTGCATCCATACTGTTCCACAAATTAACATGTCATTGTTATCTGTTCGGTGGCAAAATGCTCACCGGGATAGTATAAAGGATTTTAGGCTTGGGCTTGGACGAAGGCCAGCTATCCAAAATGCTTCGAAGAGATTGTGAGACCATCCCGTCGGCATCGGTCTCGACCTCTGCAACCGATGGATATGATCCAAGACGATAATGTCCACGTAACACACAAACGCACCTATCATATCGCAGAGTAACGTCTCGAACATAGGAATGACGCCCCTGATCTACGTCGTTAACGCCCGATTTCCCAAAGAGCACCGCCGGGGCGTACGCATAGACAGGCTTCTCGATCAAGACAGGATCTCCTGGGTTCACGAGTGCATGTACGGCCTGAACACGCCCGATATGAGTCAACCAGTTGACGGGCCAGCGCCTTCTGATAATCAAGCTCGCCTTGTAAATAGCGTCCTGCGATCCCGCAGTGACGCTGACTCTCCACCCTTCCTCGAGCCGTCTCCGCCCGTGCTCCAGCTCTTGGAACTCCGTCAACCACTCGACCATCGGCGGGATCCCGCTCGTCGGCGCGTACTGCAGGCCCATCGCGAGCAGCTCGGAGTCCACCCTGAGCTCCATCTCCTCAGCGCCGGAGCCATCCACGCGCGGCGCGGTGAACTGGACGCTGGTGAGCGGGAACAGGGCGCCATTGGGCTTCCCCGCGAGGAGGGAGATCACGCCGGGTGTCTGTTCGAGCGGGAAGAGCCCACGGACTGCGTGCGTGCGTGCAGTTTTAGGGATGAGTGCGTGGGGAGCTGTAGGGAGGCGACGTACTGGGACTGGGTTTGCGCGCCTTGGCGGCTCGCGAGAGGAAGGACGCGTAGAACGAGGCAGGGAGAACATCGATCTTCTCCGCGATCGGTGATTGTACGGTTACGATTCCGGACTGACATACCTTACCCAGGCCTACACTAGGGCCTGTCTCATTGGGAGTGCTCTTAAGGGTGCTCTCGGGTGAGTTTTCCATAGTCAATTGCTTGTCGGCCAATGTTGCCAGCGATTCCGGTTGTGCATCCGATGTGATCACGCTTCCCCGAGTCGTTCTCATGGCTGTCTAGCCTTTGTTTTTTTTTTTTGGATAAGTTACAGTAATAGGCTACAGTAAATTCAAAACAGGTCACAATGCTCCATCCGATCGTAGTTCAGAGAGACACTGAAGGCCCGGACTGAACTAAACTTCTACATTTATCGGATGCTGTTTCGGGTGGGCCTGACAGCTTGAGTTGGGAGTTGACCGGATGGAGGATATCATCCTGGTCACTAGGACTCATCGCACAAGATCTTGCACTAATATTGCTTTCCTTGGGGGCCATGAAGATGCACAGGTATCATTTCGGACTATGGTTGATCTCCACGATGATATTGTTACTTGTCAACTGGCAATTCTCACGCGAGGGCGATTGTGGGGCAGTGTTGAATTGTGGTCGTGATGGCAAGGTACGACCATATGCATGTTATGTTGACTGATGACTCCTGAAATTCCTCTCGTCTGATCGAGATGATGCTAGGATCTACCAGAGGATCAGTGCATCTTTGTACGAGGGTTTCGCGTCACCCGTAAGCTCAAGATATTACCGCCGAGGCTTAAAGGAGCGGCAGGACCCAATCCAGATCCAGAGGGACACGACGAGAAGCCAGACATGGAACTCATACCAATACCAGTCATACCAAAAATAAAGGAGAGTGAGTAAAGGCATGAATCGAGAAACGAAACCAAGTAATGAGCGTCTGTCTACAAGGATAATATGATACGACCACGCAACGCGTATTAGTCCGGCGACATGATAAGAAACTGTAGGCATAGTTATTACACAAAAGTTGCGATGAATAGCTTGAAGACTGGTGTTGTGGTTATGGTGGCTGCCGACAAGTGAATATTCAGGCGCTGCTGTGTTAACTGGCCGCAGTATGTGGACGCGGAAAAAGAAAGAACGGAAGAATCGATGAGACAACTAGGTCGGCCATCCACGTGCGATACGCGCCGCACCACCTCCGACCCTACCCAGGAAATTCCACACAGCCGTCGTGCCTTCACCAGGGAAGCCCTCCTCGGTCGCATGCATCGTATTAAAGCTCGACCACGCCGCCCGGTCATAGTAGGTCAGACCACCGGGCACGACGTACTGATGAGGCATGAACAGGCTCATCGCGAAGAACACGACCGCGCTCTCGCGCCGACACACAACAACGCATGCGAGGCAAGCCCGCTCCACACCAATCTGCCAGCCACGCTGTTGCCACCGTACACGTAGGTATTGTAGATGTTGTAAAATCGGTTGCTTTTCTGTCGCCGGCTCGTGGGAGCGCTGATTGCCACCGCGTCCTCGAGCGCACCGTTGACGACATTGCACCTGATGCCGACCTCAGCCTTGAGCGCGCGCCACTCTTCAACCGTTTCGGCTGACACAACCGCGCAGGGCTGCAGAGGGAGCCTCAGGCCATTGCGCCAACTTCGCAGAACCTCCACCGCAATACGGAGGTCGCGCCGCTTCTGTGGATCGGGAATGTGGGAAAAAGAGAGGTCGTCGAAGTCGAGAAGATGCAAGAAGTCGTGGAATGGAATCTCAGATGTCACTTGGTTATGAGAGGGAGGGAGGTCTGTTGGGGAGTTGGCCGCGAGGAGATCGAGTGGTGTTGTTTAGCCTTTGGGGTGGGAGGCAGGACGGTGGAGGACGAAGAAGCAAGTGCCTCGTTGTCTTCTTGGGGCGATGGCGAATGAGAAACGGCAGTTTCCTCTGTCTGAATCTCCGCCTCCATCGTGACCCGTGATGTGGGGGCATCGGTCTGTGTAGATATGGAGCTCGGTGAGACGTCGGTCTGCGCGCCGAACGAGGCGCATGCTTGGTGGTATGTCTGAATGATACTCTCCTAATCTCCGCCTTCGCCGACCTAAAGGTGCCGAGAGCCATCAGCGAAGCGACATAGACGGTATTTTTTTAAAAGCTTCACCAGAAGAACATTCCGGCCTCCAGGGTGTTCCATTCCCCGAGCCCGTGCAGGTGCCGCTGCATGGCCGCCTCGAACACGTCCCGCTTCACGCGATAGAAATACGCAACTTTGCGCACGTGCGCGAGGAAGCCGTCGCAGTCCACGCGTGCAGGAGGGTAACGATCACCGCCTGGGAAAAGGACGACGCCTGCAGGTTCGCCGTTGCCGTCTGGGAAAGGCTCAGTTCACAGTGGGCGGCTCCCGGGCGGTTGTGTGTGCCTTACATGTTTGTCTATCGCGTCGAGCAGCGGCGTGGGCCCCGTCACGAACCCGATGTGGATGCCGGTGCTGTCGAAGGTTCGCAACACACGCCCGACGCTGCGGTCCCCTGTTTGGGCGTGAAGTACGACGGGATGCGCGGCCCGGTGCCGAAGTACGATGATAAAATGCTCACAGGGATGGTATAAAGGACTTTAGGCTTGTGCTTGGACGAAGGCCAGCTATCCAAAATGTTTCGAAGAGATTGCGAGACCATCCCGTCAGCATCGGTCTCAACCTCTGCAACCGATAGACATCATCCGAGATGATAGCGTCCACGCGACACCCAAATGCACATATCATATCACAGAGTAACGTCTCGAACATAGGAATGACGCCCCTGGTCTACGTCGTTAACGCCAGAGTTCCCAAAGAGCACTGCCGAGGCGTACGCATAGACAGGCTTCTCGATCAAGACAGGATCTCCTGGGTTCACGAGTGCAAGTACAGCCTGGACACGCCGATACGAGTCAACCAGACGGGCCAGCGCCTTCTGATAACAAGCTCGCCTTGTAAATAGCGTCCTGCGATCCCACAGTGACGCCGACCCTCGAGCCGTCTCCGCCCATGCTCCAGCCCTTGGAACATCGTGAGCCACTTCACCATCGGCGGGATCCCGTTTGTCGGCGCGTGCTGCAGGCCCATCGCGAGCAGCTCGGGTCCACTTTGCGCTCCATCTCATTGGCGCCGGAGCCGTCCACGCGCGGAGCGGTGAACCGGGTACCGGTGAGCGGGAACAGGGCGCCATTAGGCTTTCCCGCGAGGAGGGAGATCACGCCGGGTGTCTGTTCGAGCGGGAAGAGCCCGCGGACTACGTGCGTGCGGTACTAGGGATAAGTGCGTGGGAGCTGTAAGGAGGCGACGCACTGGGACTGGGTTTGCGCGCCTTATCGATCGTTTTCATCAATGTTTATCGATCGTTTATCCCTCGCTAGCGCGGGAGGTTCTCCTTGACGTGCATTACTACGGGGTTGATCTACAAGCACTCTGGTATGTCTAGTTATTACTCCGATATCACAAAGACATCTACATATGACCTAGCTCCACCGTATCCGAACGACCAGGATACGACGTACTATCAACAAGACTATCAATGGGCATTGGGCTCAACGATGATGTACTCCTCTGCATATTCAACTACTATCAACTAGATGAGGAGAATAATTGGAATGTCCGACTTGGGTGGTGCAAGCTCGCTCATGTATGTCAAAGATGGCGTCACCTCATATACGAATCAGCATCCCACCTGGGTTTGCATATTCTATGCACGAACGGCACCCCTAATGTGGACACGCTAGGCCATTTATCTTCACTGCCGGTCTTCGTCACTTACCAACATACAAATATCACCATATGGAAGGGAGACGAGTTGGGAATACACCACGCGCTCCGTTTGCGTGGCCGTGTACGCCGCATTGACCTCCGTCTCCCGCCTTCGATTTTGCATACATCCCTCATGGCTATGAACGGAGGATACTTCCCAAGACTGGAACACCTTTCTCTCTCAGTCACAACTGATAGAATCACGACTCTCATGCTTCCCATTACTTTTCTTGCCCCAAATCTACGCCGACTCGTTCTCTCCAGCGTCAGTCTTCCAAAAGGATTAAGGTTGCTCTCCTCCACAGACTCTCTCGTCACACTCGTGCTCAAGGATATCCGAGCTTCTGGTTACCTTTTCCCGAGGCTATTAGTGGCGCGTCTTCAGTCTCTTCCCCAACTCAAAGAACTCACCATCGGTTTTTCCATCCCCATACCCCGTCCCAACGCTGAGGGGGAACTGTTAAGTACTAGACAAGGAACTCCCGTGACGCTTCCTAAACTGAGAACCCTCGGGTTCCAAGGCGTTAGCGCTTATCTGGAATGCCTCATCGCCCAAATTAGGGCCCCTCTTCTGGAGCGACTCGACATCGCGTTATTCAATCAAATCGCCTTCACATTACCACACCTGTCCCAATTCATTATAAAAGAACAGATCAAGCTCGAGTCTGCGAGGATCAACTTTCGGCAAGATGCGGTCTCCATAATCGTAGACCACCGTCATATTGCAGAAGGGTACAACGAACTTCTCGACGACGGACATTTCGTGTTGCGTGTGCTGTGCAAGCAGTTGGACTGGCAAATCGACTGCGCTGCGCAGGTCTGCAACGCGCTTATGTTTGCGCTATCAGGTGTGGAGGATCTCGCGCTCGACTTTCACAAACAGGTGATGCCGACCGAATGGCAGAACGGTGAGATCGACGGCTCAACTTGGCACGAACTTCTCAGACCGTTCGTCGGGGCAAAGAGGTTCTATATTTACGAAACGCTCTCGAAGGAGCTTTCTCGTGCGCTACAAGTGGATGAAATAGGATTAGACCCGGGGTTTCTACCCAGTCTGCGAGAACTCACAAGCTTTTTCAAGGGCCCGCGTTCTTACGGTCTGTTTGACTCGTTCATCCAAGCTCGTCAGGTCGCGGGTCGCCCAGTCAGCTTGTCACTCCGATTACGATTACTCCAATCCTCACATGCATTCAGTACTAACTGGCAGGTGAGAGTGACCTTGAATCCATTCTCTTTACATGACCTTCTTCTCATAGGCATCACTCCTTGTTGATGGGTACATTGCCCTAACTTTCCAACCTCACCAAGCTGAGCAATACTTCCTCAACTTGCTGAAGAGAAAAGCCATTCCGCAGATTGAAACATTGTCTTTCCCTAACAGGGAAAGCTATTTCTTCTTTGTCAGTCATAGCACGTATTCTCGGCCTCTTGACCGCGCTGTTGTAGGCATTGGCGCTGTGGTCCCCCAAACAATGTGGTCTCCGCACACCGTTATAGATGAGAGGCAGCACGTTGAAGAGGCGATGTTGCAGATACCCATTTTCTTCGAGGGTATGGTCGGGAGACTTGGTCTCCCCTTGGAAGCTGCGGCTGCGGGTCGATGCCATGGTCTTCGCGACGCACAAAAATTCGCTCCACTCGGGCAAAAGTCGACAACACATATCCGTATTGCCGTTGGTGTCGTTTCTTGTAAATGTCGCCTGCTGAGCCTGTTCTCCGTTTAGTGGCCCGGCTACAAAGATTTCAAGCGTCAGGTCAAGATCCGTGACGAGACGATCGAGTACAACCCAATAACCGTTTCCAGATTCGCTGTAACGCTACCACGGCGTTTAGCTCGACTTGAGCTCGTATAGAGGCGTTCACGACTTAGCTAGTAATCGATACGCACGTAGTGTCTCGACGATCCCGCAGAATACTACCAAGGCGATCCAAAGTACACGCCCAAGTAGTACGAAGGCAACTCCGACTTGTCGTGTCGAAAGGGCCAGGGTCTTAGACTCGAAGGTCAAGACTTATAACAGGGGTTTCCCCTTGGAGGCAAGAAGGCGTGAAAGCCTTAGTAGAAGAGGAGAAGTAGAGTGGTATTGAGAAGAAGACCAAGATAACGAATCTTGGTCTTCACGGCCCACTATTTATACATATTGGAGAGGCAGCTTTAAAGCTCCTCTTGAACGTAACGACTAATAGCAATAGCAGCTCGAACCCTACTACCGCTATACTAGTAATGAGTCATGCCCGCAATCACATGCTAGCACGACCCGCTGACTGATCCGACATGTCCATGACTAATATCTACTTACTATCGTAGCCATAACCGTATAGTAAGTGTCCACGCGCAACCTCGTACCGTATGATGAGTCCATGAAGGCTCGACCGCAACATCACCCCCTTTTCAGCCGCGGCGCCCACGACGCCGGCAAAGGCGGGGTCCCGACATCCAACCCGCTTGTACCTCTTCGACCCATTCCAATGTGTTAGCCATTTCAAGGCGGAACTTACTTCTCGACAGTTCCCCCTTTATCCCCCCAAGCGCGGCGGCGAGCTGATGGAGCCGTTGCTCCATCCTCTCAGCCTCGTACGCGTACGCCCGATACCTATGCACCTCCGCCCGTAAGCTGACGTCGTGGAGCTCGCCGATGGCGCGATCAAGGTGAGGGCGGTCGTGATAACCGCCTGCGTGTAATGCTACCATAGCGTTTAGCTCGACTAGAGCTCGTGAGGAGGCGTTCACGACTTAGCTGGTCGCAGACACTTGCGTAGGGTCTCAGTAATCCCGTAGAATACTACTAAGGCAATCCACAAAAGGTGCCCCAGTAGTACGAAGGCAACTCCGACTTGTCGCGTCGACAGGGCCAGGGTCTTAGACTCGAAGGTCAAGACTTATAAGGACGTCGTCCCTTAGAGAGGATAGAGGGAATCAAGGTCTCGACGAAAGACGAATAAGAGAGTGGTATTGAGAAGAAGACCAAGATGCCCTTCTTGGTCTTCGCAAGCCACTATTTATACATATTTCAGAGGTAGCTTTGAAGCTCCTCTCTAAGTGCTGTCCCGTAGCGTAAGTAGCTCGAACCCTACTACTGCTATCCTAGTAACGAGTCATACTAACTATCACATGTTAGTGCAACTCGTGCTGACTGATACGAATGGTCCATGACTAATACTCGCTTACTATCGTAGTCATAACCGTATAGTAAGTGTCCACTTCAATCCTCGTACCGTAGTGTGAGTCCGCGAAGCTCCGACCGTAACATCACCCCCTCTTCAGGAGTGACGCCCACGTCGCCGATGATCGCCAGCTCCTCCCATCCACCCTGCCTGTATCTCCTCGATCCTGTCCATGGCGTTGGCCATCTCCAATCGGAACTTGCTCCGAGACAACTCCCCCTTGATGCCCCCCAATGCGGCGGCGAGCTGGTGAAGCCGCTGCTCCATCCGCTCCGCCTCGTACGCATATGACCGGTACCGGTGTAGCTCGGCCTTGAGGCTCGCATCGTGCAGCTCCCCGAGGGCGCGATCGATGCGAGGGCGGTCATGGTACCCGCCGGCGAAGATCATCATGTCTTCTTGAGGGTAGTGGGGCTTACCTCGTGCCCGAACCTGCGGCTCCGCGTAGAGCGGCTTCGAATACACCTTTTCGCTTTCCTCCGTCAACCCCAGCACCAGGGGGTCCGCGTTCATGATGATTTGAATAAATGCGGCCTGGCGGGTGCGCCCCTGGCCATCGGTGATCGGGTAGTGAACGAAGTTCTCCCCGCGGTTGTGCATATAGCCGTGAGGAGCCGGTCCTAGGGCTCGGTGTCGTAGCTGAAGGAGGGGGAAGAGGGGAGGAGCATCGGCTCGAACTCCTCCTCGGTACAGGGGGCGTCCTGTAGTGTCGCATGCGTAGGGGGTCTCGTCGGGGTGGTCAGTGTCGGTGGCAGTGACGATGAGCGGGTGCTCATCTGGGTAGTAGTCGTGGAGGCTTCCCCGCGCCTGCTCCAGTATCGTCTCATGCGCTCTACGGCCCCTGCCTTCCTCCACGCCATCATCTCCGACCGCCGTTCCGTCGCCCTCCGAAGTTGCTCCTCCTTCCACGCCCTCGCCACCTCCAGCCACTTGCGTTCCCTCTTCCAATCTTGCCACTGTAACGTCGCCGGTGACGGGCTCTTCCGCCCACTGCTCCACTCAGACCGGGAGAGGTCGAGGTGAGGACACCTCACTGTCGCAGAGAGCTGCACGAAGCCTGTCAACTTCGGGCGTCGTGAGCGGGGTTCGGTTGAGGCGCTGGCTGTCTTCGGTGACCAGCCACCAGCTTGCGGGGTTGCTGGTGTCGGGGGTGTGCTCGGCTGGGACGAGGCTTTGGAGGGCTTCGACGAGCTCTTGATGGGTGATAGGGCTTGTGTTTGAGGCAACACGAGCGACGGCCTCGGTGGCAGTGGGAATGGACATTGTTGAGAGTATGGAAGAGAGGAAGCCAGTGTTGCGAGTGAGAGAGGATTGTTACGCTCCAGCGGGCGCACCTTCCGGAGTTCGGCACTCGACGGGAAACTTGGGGGTTCTTGCGGTATCACGGTGGCGACCAAGACTTCGACTGGTCTATCTTCCGGTCGGATTCTCGAGATCTTGGGATTTACTGAGTTCTTCTAGGGTTTGAACAATGCCGTAGGCGATAACGACAAGGATATGCGTAATGCAGGTGGCAAAGAAGAAGAGGAGAACGTGCTCAAGTAAAGGAGACAGGATCGGAGAGGGGGCAACTATACAGGGGCTACCTGTATCTGCTTCGGTCTACTTGTAGGCTGGTAGAATACAAGAAGTCAAGCTGAGGAATATCAGCGAGACTGGGGTGCTACTTATACACTTCCAGGGAGCTTTCAAGCTCAGCCTGAAGTCCGAAACCTAGTACGTATCGTCCAATCGTAAGTAAATCAACACGAGTCAGGGGCATACAGTCACAAGGTTAACAATGAGGCAAAGGTGAAACGGGGTCAGAAGTCCATCAATTGGTGGCTGAAACATACAACTCCTGGGCGCATCAAGCCACAGGCATAATCAGACAATCCATCAGAAACTAGGAACCATACAGTCCATGAGGCAGATCCAATCACGATCCAGGCACAAGCTCATCTGGATCCTTCTGGTGCGGGTCTAGACCAGGTCACGTGCCAGGGTCACGTGACGGGCGCTTGACGTCTTCTTCGGCTATTCCCAGGGCGCTTGCCAGCCCGGGTCACGCTCATAATGCAGGATGTTTCCGGGGTCGATACCCTCACTTCTGGCGGCTGCAGCCCATTCTGCGCGATACTGCTCGGCCGTGCTGCACGAGTCTGTACTGGTGGCGCGGGGCGCGGGGCGAAACGCAACAAGGATGATGGGGTGTTTGACGAGATCTTTCGAGCTTTTAAGTCTCGCGTGATGCGGGGATTCAATCTTTGGTACTCAGCTAGCGCTTCGTCTGCGAATACGTCATCCTTATCGACCCACTGGTTCTCCGAGTCGGGGTACCCCTTCCATTTGATTAGGTACTGAAGGCGCCTTCTCCTGCCGAAATGCCGATGGTCCAGAACTCTTTCGACTTCGTATTCTTCCTCTCCTTCTACCAAATCTGGTGGTGGGCGCTGGAAGTTTTCTCCGTGCATAAGCGTTTCACGATAAGGCGTGAGAAGATCGATGTGGAACACCGGGTGTATGCTCCATTGTGTGGGAAGCTCCAGTTGATAGTTTACGGGTGATAAGACTCGTGTGATTTTGAAGGGTCCATGCCGTCTTGCCGCTAGCTTGGGCGTCGGCTGATTGGTCCTTAGATGACGTCCTTCTAGCCACACGTAGTCTCCGACACGGAGTTTGGGCGTGTCCTTGTGCTTTACCCACGTCGACTGTGCCTTTTTGATAAGGTCTTGGGCTTCTTTCCGGGCTTCTCGGAATTGTTCTAGTCTCGTGGTGACCTGTGGGATAGGAGACGGCTTATCGAGCCAATCAGCGCGTGGGTCGTAGCCCATGAGGAGAGAGAACGGGGACTTCCTTGTTGCCTCGTGGGGCCAGTTGTTGTGCGCGAATTCTGCTATTGGAAGGAAGGCCGCCCAGTTATCTTGGCGCTCGTTTGCCCAGAAGCGGAGATATTGCTCTAGCCATTGATTGGTTCGTTCTGATTGTCCATCCGTCCTGGGGTGATAAGCCGTGGAAATATTCTGTTGTATTCCTAGTGTTTGGCATAGTTCACGCGTGAATTTAGAGGCGAATCGGGGGTCACGGTCGCTGATGATCTTTAACGGCAACCCAAATCGTTTGAACACGTGGGTGGCGTAGAGTCCGGCTGTCTCTTCTGCGGTGATCTCCTCATTGCAGGGGATGAAGATCGAGGCTTTGCTGCAGTCGTGATCTGTCACAGTTAGAATAGAGTCGTATCCTTGTGACGTCGGGAGTTTGGTGATGAAGTCAAGAGCAATGGTTTCGAATGGGAGGGCGTCTTCTTTTGGCGTGATGGGTACGAGTGGGGCTCTTGTGGGGCGTGTGTTGACCTTGTGACGCTGGCACTCGGCGCACCCCTGTACATAGTTGCGGACATCGAGTTTCAGTTCCGGCCACCAATACCTCCGTTCCACTAGTCTCGTGGTTCGTGCGATTCCGGGGTGTCCGTGTACCGGAGGGTCGTGATGTGCGGCGATCAACTTTCGTTTCTCGTCCAGCGATCCCGTGATCACGTACTTCCCTTGTCTGTACCATGCCCCGTCTACGAACTTCAGTTGTTGAGGGTCTACCCAGTACCTTAGGGTGATTTCCGTTTGTGGTGGGTCGCGGATTGCCTGCACTGATGTTGCTTTTGCGAAGACGTCCTCTGGTAGGACTACCACGTTTTCGTTATCCCGTTCTCCTTGGTCGTAGTCGGGTCGTCGGGATAGTGCATCCGCACGACTGTTCTTCTTTCCTGGGATGTGATGAATTTCGAAGTTGTATTCCATGAGTTCGAGTACTTCCCTAGCGACTCTCCTACTTATCTTCTGCGGTAGTTTCCAGTACTGGAGGTTCATATGGTCGGAGTAGATCTTGATCTTGTGTGGCGATCCTGCCAGTAGTGGTCTCCAGTGTCTGAGGGCTTTGACGATTGCGAGGAGTTCCAGGTCGTAGATGTCGTAGTTTCGTTCCGCTTCGTTGAGTGTAGCCGAGTAGTAGCCTATGGGGTGTCGCTTTCCGTCTCCCTTTTTCTGGAGTAGTACTGCGCCGGTAGCGAATCCCGAGGCGTCCACTTCAAGTTCGAATGGGGCGTCTAGTTTTGGGTGAGCGAGTACTGGTTCTTCCGTGACTAGGTCTTTGAGCTTTCGGAACGCTTTGTCTTCTTCGTCGGTCCATCTCCATTCCGTGTCCTTCCTCGTGAGTTTGTTGAGGGGTTTGGCGTGTGTAGCGAAGCCGCGGATGAAGAGTCGGTAAAAATTGCAAAAGCCTAGGAAGGATCGGACGTCACGGACCTTTGTGGGTGTGGGCCAGTCTTTGATGCCGGAGATTTTTACCGGGTCCATGCGTGTTACCCCCTTTTCAAGGATTACCCCCAGGTAATCCATCCGCGGCTTGTTGAAGAGACACTTTTCAAGTTTGAAGTAAAGGTCGTGCTCCATGGCGACTTGGAGTACGTCGCCGACCGCTTCTTCGTGTTCCTTTTGTCCGGCTGGCTCCTTGGTCGCAATGCCTATATCATCCATGTAGACGCGTATGGTTGTACCCTTGGCTTCATGCTTGGCAATGGTGTCTCGGTAGATCGTGTTCATCATGGTTTGGAAGGTCGCCGGGGAGTTGGTGAGTCCGAAGTACATAACCGTAGGTTCAAAGAGTCCATACCGCGTTTTGAAGGCTGCCTTGTGCTCGTCTCCCTCCCTAATGCGTACGTTGTTGTACCCCCATCTGACATCCAGTTTGGTATAGGTATGCGCTTGACTGAGGTCCGTGATAAGGTCTGAGATGAGGGGTAGTGGGTACTGGTTGCGGATTGTGACGGCATTTATTTTTCGGTAGTCTTGTACGGGTCGTAGTTTCCCGTCTTTCTTCTTGATGAAGAAGAAGGACGAGGCGTAAGGGGATTTGGATGGGCGAATATACCCCTTTTTTAATTGTTCGTCTAAGAACTCCTTGAGTTTGCCGTCTTCCTCCTGCGTCATGGGGTAAACCTTGCAATCAATTGCCGGTGGGGTGCCGTCCTTAAATTCGATGGCATGATCCCAAGGTCGAGAGGGGGGGAATCGGTTGGACGCGTCTTCGCTAAAGATCTTTGCGAACTGTTGGTAAGCCGGGGGAAGCTCTACTTTATCCTGGAACTGCTTAGCTTCGATGGCTAATTCCGTGGCTGTAGTGCGTAGACGGCTTTCTTCTTCTAGTTCGGCTACTGCGTCTTCCTTTTCTTCTTCCGTGATGATATTCCCTATGACGTGGTCTTCTTGTCTGGGGTGAATAGATCGTATAACGACCGGGAGCATTTTTTCGTGTATGGTGGCGTATCTCCAGTTGATTGTAGGTTCGTATGTCGCCAGCCAGGGGTATCTGAGCACTAGATCTTCATTTCCGAGGTCTGTGACCAGGAAGCGCATCTTCTGGCGTTGCTGGTTAGTTTGTACTTCCAGGTCGATAAAGTGGGTGATACTGCCCGCTTTATTTTCCGTATTGTCAATGTTCCATATTTTCCTGGGGTGTTCCAATTTTTGGAGTCCCAGGCCCATCCTTTTTGCGAACGATGGGCGTATAAAGTTATCCGTTGCTCCGGAGTCCACTAATGTTCTGATGTCGGCCATTGCGTAATTCGTGCGAATTGAGACTGGGATTCTGAGAGATCGATAGCGAGTCATGATTACAGAATTACAATTAACTGCCCTCACCCAGGCCGATGGGTTTAGGCGTTCTGAAAACCCTCTTTCCCCCACATTTCTTGGAGGATGAGGTCCTTAACGTCATCCGTTTCTCCTGCTACTCCGGCCAACCAGTCCTTTGCTCGTTGTTGCGGGGGTGTCGTGTTTGCTGCCCTGACCTGTGCGGGCGGTTCTTCTTGCGTGTAATAGTCGGTGTCTGCCATTCGACTGGTGGTTACTCGGCGGCGTGGCTGTTGGCAGTTACGTGAGAAGTGCCCCGTCTGATTACAGTTGTAGCAGATAACTGTCCTCATGTCTCTAGGCGGAGGTCCTCCTCCTCTTCCGTAACCCCCTCGTTGTGGTCTTGGGATGAAGGGTCTATTTGCGTCCCCTACTTCGGCCACTCTTGCGCGGGTCCTGTCTGCTGACGTGTCCATAGCGTTTGGATCGAATCTGGGAGGTGGAGGTCCTCGTGGTGGGCCCCAGTTGGGGGGTTGCGGCCTCCAACGGGGTTGTGCGGATGATGGTGGTGCTTTGGTTTTGAAGTTGTCGATACGTGCCTTCATGTGGATGTACTGTTTCTGTCTTCGTAGCGCGCACCTTTTCCAGTCTTCGAACGTATGCGGCTCGTCCAGTTCGTAGACTTTCATGAACAGGGCTCGTGGTAGCCCCACGGTGAACCGGTCGATAGTTTGTCGGTCGTTCAGGTTGTAGTGAGCTTTTCTGGCTAGTTGCTCAAACTTAACCACGTACGCGTCAATGTCTTCTCCCGTCATCTTAATCCCTTTCTGTAGTTCTGCCTGCGCCTGCTCTTCCTCGAGTATATTTGAAAATCGTTTGGCGAATTCGGCAGCTACGTGATTCCACAAGGTCTGGGAGTATTGACTTACTCCTCGTCTTACTTCTCGATTGAGCCATTCGAGAATGGATAGTGTCCATTCGCTGACGTTGACCCCTTTGACATATCCTAGGAAAAGAAGGGATCGGCGGTATTCGTTTTGCATGATGGGGGTGTCCAAGTTCATTCCCCAGTACACGTGCCATTGCGTGAGGAATGCTTCGTATTTAGTGCGATCTCCGTCAAAGACATTCGGGGGTTCACCTGAAAGTCTGTCCGATCCGTGTCCACCTCCTGGCGGTCCTCCTACTGGCGGTCCTCCTGTTGGCGGTCCTCCTCCTCCTCCCGGTGGTCCTCCTCCGGGTGGTCTTCCTCCTGGGAAGCCTCCTCCTGTTGGTCCTTGTCCGGGAAATCCCCCGGGAAGTCCTCCGGGTGGTGGTGGTGGGTTTTCCGGTGGGTCGGGATGGTCTGGTCCTATCGCTCTGAAGAGCGCTGCGTCGTCGGCCGTCATCCTATGTCCGGTGTGTTGATTGATGGGATTAAGGATGGCTTCAGCCTCGTCTCTTATACGTTGTACTTCCTCCATAGCTTGCGTTTCGGTTACTGTGGCCATGGGGCTTCGAATGTGAATTTCCTCTGGTACCGTGATGTGTAGGGACTCAGCTATATGCGCTAGTAAACTTGAGTCGTCTCCTGTCCCTGGTCGTACTTCGCTTTCTGTGGCAGTGTATTCTTCCGCGTGCTCTTCTCGACTTGACTCTGATGGGGCTTGCTCTCTAGGGTGTTCTTCTTCGTCACTGCTGCTGCTGCTTCCGTCTAGCGATCCCCAATCGTCTCCGTGTAGTTCTCTTGAGTCGATGTCGCAACGGTAGTGTCTTCCGGCTGGTCTGACGACGTTCCACTGATTGTCTATTGGATTCCACGTAATTTCGGTCCAGCAGAAGTTAGAGTAGTTGAACTCAACTGGGCGATATCTGATCGCTTCCCCTGGGAAGTCTACGAAGTATCCGGTGTCTCCTCGATATTCTCTCCACCGGGCTGCGCCTAGGAATCTTCGTGGTACTGATCGTTCTCCTCTAGTTTCGAGGTTGTAGGGTCGAAAGTTTCTCCACTGATCTCTTGTTGTGAACGCCACGGTTGGCTATCTTGGTCTTAATGTAACGCTACCACAGCGTTTAGCTCGACTAGAGCTCGTGAGGAGGCGTTCACGACTTAGCTGGTCGCAGACACTTGCGTAGGGTCTCAGTAATCCCGTAGAATACTACTAAGGCAATCCACAAAAGGTGCCCCAGTAGTACGAAGGCAACTCCGACTTGTCGCGTCGACAGGGCCAGGGTCTTAGACTCGAAGGTCAAGACTTATAAGGACGTCGTCCCTTAGAGAGGATAGAGGGAATCAAGGTCTCGACGAAAGACGAATAAGAGAGTGGTATTGAGAAGAAGACCAAGATGCCCTTCTTGGTCTTCGCAAGCCACTATTTATACATATTTCAGAGGTAGCTTTGAAGCTCCTCTCTAAGTGCTGTCCCGTAGCGTAAGTAGCTCGAACCCTACTACTGCTATCCTAGTAACGAGTCATACTAACTATCACATGTTAGTGCAACTCGTGCTGACTGATACGAATGGTCCATGACTAATACTCGCTTACTATCGTAGTCATAACCGTATAGTAAGTGTCCACTTCAATCCTCGTACCGTAGTGTGAGTCCGCGAAGCTCCGACCGTAACACTGCGAATAAGGCCATGTCCTCTTGAGGGTAGACCTCCTTCCCCGTAACTTTGACATGGGGTTCGGCATAAAGGGGCTGCGAGTATACCTTCTCGCTGTCGGGAACGAGGCCCAGTACGATGGGGTCCGCCCCCATGATGACTTGTGTGTAGGCGGCCTGGCGTGTCACCCCCCGGCCGTCGGTGATGGGAAAGTGGACGAAGTCCTCCCCGCGGTTGTACTTGTAACCGTGGGGAGGCGGGCCGAGCTCGGCGTGACGGAGTTGGAATAGTGGGAAGGGCGGGGGTGCGTCGGCTCGCACGCCGCCGCGGTAGAGAGGACGACCGTCGGTGTCGCACGTGTATGGAGTCTCACGTGGGTCGTCAGTATCGGTGGCCGTAGAGAGGAGGGGGTGCTCAGCTGGGTAATGGTCCGCTAAGCTTCCCCGGACTTGCTCGAGGACTGTTTCCTCGCCTCTTGCCGCTCCTTCCTCTCCCGCATCCACTCTCGTCGCCTCTGAAGCGCTTCCCTCCTCCGCTCGGCCGCCTTCCGGAGCTGCTCTCGCTGCCAATCCTCCGCTACTTGCCTCCACCGTTGCTCCTTCCACCGCTCCCAGTCGACGGTTGCTTGAGTCTTGGGTTTCTTCCTCGGTCCCGTACTCGACTCGTACTGGGAGAGGTCGAGGTGAGGTAGGCGCAGACTCTGGGAGAGCTGCGCGAAGCCGATCAACCTCGGCCGTCGTGAAAGGGACCTCGTTGATACGCTGTCCGTCTTGTGAGAGGATCCACCATGTGGCGGGGTTGCTGGTTCCGTCGGCGTAGCTGGCCGGGATGGTGGACTGAAGGGCTTCACAGAGCTCTTGGTAGGTGACTGGGCTCGTGTTACTGGCAACTCGAGCGATGGCATCGGCGGCAGAGGGAACGGACATTGCTGAGAGTAAGGAAGCGATGAAGGAGCCAGGATGGTGATGATGAGAGGGGGATGGGGGTAGTCGTTCTGTTCGTCCGGTTTTTAAGCTGCTTGTGTGTCGGGGATTCGAAGATTGGTACTCAGCTATCGCTTCGTCCGCAAACACGTCATCCTTATCGACCCACTGGTTCTCCGAGTCGGGGTACCCTTTCCATTTGATCAGGTACTGCAGGCGCTTCTTTCTGCCGAAATGCCGATGGTCTAGAACTTTCTCGATCTCGTATTCCTCTTCTCCTTCTACTAGATCCGGTGGCGGTCGTTGGAAGTTCGGTCCGTGTGCGAGCGTCTCACGATAAGGAGTGAGAAGATCGATGTGAAACACTGGGTGTATGCTCCACTGCGTGGGAAGTTCCAGTTGATAGTTTACCGATGACAAGACCCGTGTGACCTTGAAAGGTCCATGTCGTCTTGCCGCCAGTTTCGGTGTTGGCTGATTGGTCCGGAGATGTCGCCCTTCTAGCCATACATAGTCTCCCACTTGGAACTTGGGCGTATCTCGGTGTTTGACCCACATGGATTGTGCCTTTTTGATAAGATCCTGAGCTTCCTTCCGTGCTTCTCGGAATTGTTCTATCCTCGTGGTGACCTGTGGGATAGGGGATGGCTTATCGAGCCAATCAGTGCGGGGGTCGTATCCCATGAGAAGGGAAAACGGGGACTTCCTTGTTGCCTCGTGGGGCCAGTTGTTATGCGCGAACTCTGCTATTGGCAGAAGAGCCGCCCAGTTATCTTGCCGCTCGTTTGCCCAGAAGCGTAGGTACTGTTCTAACCACTGATTGGTGCGTTCCGATTGTCCGTCAGTTCTGGGGTGGTACGCTGTGGAAATATTCTGCTGGATTTCCAAGATTCGACACAGTTCCCGCGTGAATTTGGAGGCGAATCGAGGGTCTCGATCGCTGATAATCTTCGATGGTAGTCCAAACCGCTTGAAGACGTGAGTGGCGTAGAGTCCGGCCGTTTCTTCTGCTGTGACTTCCTCGTTGCAGGGGATGAACACGGAGGCTTTGCTACAGTCATGATCGGTTACGGTCAGGATAGAGTCGTACCCTTGCGACGTCGGGAGCTTGGTGATAAAGTCGAGGGCGATGGTTTCAAATGGTAGGGCGTCTTCCTTTGGCGTGATGGGTACGAGTGGGGCTCTTGTGGGACGCGTGTTGACCTTGTGTCGTTGGCATTCGGCGCATCCTTGTACGAAGTTGCGGACGTCCAGTTTCAGCTCTGGCCACCAGTACCTTCTTTCCACCAACCTTGTGGTTCGTGCAATTCCGGGGTGTCCATGCACCGGAGGGTCGTGGTGTGCGGCAATGAGTTCTCGTTTCTCATCCATGGACCCTGTGATGACGTACTTCCCTTGCCGGTACCATGCCCCGTTGACGAACTTCAGTTGTTGGGGATCTATCCAGTATCGTAGTGTGATTTCCATTTGCGGGGGATCACGGGCTGCTTGTATCGTTACTGCTCGTGCGAAGACGTCTTCCGGTAGTACCACCACATTTTCGTTGTCTCGCTCTCCCTGGTCGTAGTCGGGTCGTCGGGACAGTGCGTCTGCACGACCGTTTTTCTTTCCTGGGATGTGGTGAATTTCGAAGTTGTACTCCATAAGTTCCAGTACTTCCCTTGCTACTCTTCGGCTGATCTTCTGCGGCAATTTCCAGTACTGGAGGTTCATATGGTCGGAGTAGATTTTGATTTTGTGGGGTGATCCGGCCAGTAGGGGTCTCCAATGTCGTAGTGCCTTGACTATCGCTAGTAGCTCCAAGTCGTATATGTCGTAGTTTCGTTCTGCTTCGCTGAGTGTTGCCGAGTAGTAGCCGATTGGGTGTCGTTTGCCGTCCTCTTTCTTTTGGAGTAGTACTGCTCCGGTCGCAAATCCCGACGCGTCCACTTCAAGTTCGAATGGGTCGTCTAATTTCGGGTGTGCGAGTACTGGTTCTTCCGTGACTAGGGCTTTGAGTTTTTGGAATGCCTTATCTTCTTCTTCCGTCCATTTCCACTCCGTGTCCTTTCTCGTAAGTTTGTTGAGTGGTTTGGCGTGTGTGGCAAAGCCGCAAATGAAGAGTCGGTAAAAATTGCAGAAGCCCAGGAATGAGCGGACGTCACGAACCTTGGTGGGCGTGGGCCAGTCTTTGATACCAGAAATTTTTACCGGGTCCATACGTGTTACCCCCTTTTCAAGGATTACCCCCAGGTAATCCATTCGCGGCTTATTGAAGAGGCACTTTTCGAGTTTGAAGTAGAGATCGTGTTCCATAGCCACTTGTAGTACGTCGCGGACTGCTTCCTCGTGCTCCCTTTGCCCAGCTGGGTCCCTAGTTGCGATTCCAATGTCATCCATATACACGCGTATAATCGTTCCCTTGGCTTCGTGTTTTGCGATGGTGTCTCGATATATGGTGTTCATCATGGTTTGGAACGTTGCCGGGGAGTTGGTGAGTCCGAAGTACATGACTGTGGGTTCAAAGAGACCGTACCGTGTTTTGAAGGCCGCTTTATGCTCGTCTCCCTCCTTGATACGTACATTGTTATACCCCCATCGGACGTCGAGTTTTGTATACGTGTGTGCTTGGCTGAGGTCCGTGATGAGGTCCGAGATGAGTGGCAGAGGATATTGATTACGGATGGTGACGGCGTTGATCTTCCTGTAGTCTTGTACCGGTCGCAGTTTCCCGTCCTTCTTTTTAATGAAGAAGAAGGATGACGCATATGGGGATTTGGATGGGCGGATATATCCTTTCTTCAGCTGTTCGTCTAGAAATTCCCTAAGCTTGCCATCCTCCTCTTGCGTCATGGGGTAGACTTTGCAGTCGATCGCTGGTGGGGTGCCTTCCTTGAACTCGATAGCGTGGTCCCATGGTTGAGAAGGAGGGAATCGGTTGGACGCTTCTTCGCTGAAAATTTTTGCGAATTGCTGGTAAGCTGGAGGAAGCTCTACTTTATCCTGGAACTGCTTAGCTTCGATGGCTAGTTCCGTGGCAGTGGTCCGTAGATGGCTTTCTTCCTCGAGTTCCGCCACTGCGTTTTCTTTTTCTTCCTCGGTGAGGATACTTCCGATGACATGGTTTTCCTTGTTGGGGTTAATTGATCGGATGACGACAGGGAGCATTCTTTCGTGTATGGTAGCGTATCTCCAGTTGATCGTGGGTTCGTAAGTTGCCAGCCAGGGATAGCCGAGTACGAGGTCTTCGTTTCCTAGGTCCGTGACCAGGAAGCGCATCTTTTGCCGTTGTTGGTTAGTTTGTACGTCTAGGTCAATGAAGTGGGTGATACTGCCCGCTTTATTTTCCATGTTGTCGATATTCCATATCTTCCTGGGATGTTCTAGCTGTTGCAGTCCCAGGCCCATTCTTTTTGCGAATGAGGGTCGTATGAAATTGTCCGTGGCTCCGGAGTCCACTAAAGTTCTGATGTCGGCCATTGCGTAGTTCGTGCGGATCGAGACTGGAATTCTAAGAGACCGAAAACGAGTCATGATTACAGAATTACAATTAACCGCCCTCACCCAGGCCGATGGGTTCAGGCGCTCTGAAAACCCTCCTTCCCCCACATTTCCTGAAGGATGAGGTCCTTTACGTCGTCCGATTCTCCTGCTACCCCTGCTAGCCAGTCTTTTGCCCTTTGCTGGGGTGGTGCTGTATTTGTTACTCTTGCCTGCGCGGGTGGTTCTTCCTGGGAATAGTAGTCGGTATCTGCCATCCTGCTGGTGGTGGCTCGACGACGTGGCTGTGGACAATTGCGTGAGAAGTGTCCCGTCTGACTACAGTTGTAGCAGATGACTGTCCTCATGTCTCGAGGCGGCGGGCCTCCTCCTCTTCCGTATCCTCCTCGTTGTGGTCTGGGGATAAAGGGTCTATTCGCGTCTCCGACTTCTGCTACCCGTGCGCGTGTTCTGTCGGCCGAGGTGTCCATGGCGTTTGGGTCGTATCTGGGAGGTGGTGGTCCTCGTGGTGGTCCCCAATTCGGGACCTGTGGTCTCCATCGAGGCTGTGCCGATGATGGTGGGGCTTTCGTTTTGAAGTTGTCGAGGCGTGCTTTCATGTGGATGTATTGTTTTTGCCTTCTTAACGCGCACCTCTTCCAATCCTCGAAGGTGTGAGGTTCGTCTAACTCGTAGACCTTTGTGAACAGGGCTCGTGGCAGCCCCGCCGTGAAACGATCGATTGTTTGGCGGTCGTTCAAATTGTAATGAGCTTTTCTGGCTAGTTGCTCGAATTTGACCACGTACGCGTCAATGTCCTCTCCCATCATCTTGACCCCCTTCTGTAGTTCTGCTTGGGCTTGTTCCTCCTCTAGTATGTTGGAGAATCTCTTGGCGAATTCCGCGGCGACGTGGTTCCATAGTGTTTGAGAGTACTGGCTGACCCCCCTTCGTACTTCTCGATTGAGCCATTCTAATATAGACAGCGTCCATTCGCTAACGTTGACCCCCTTAACATATCCCAAAAAGAGGAGGGATCGTCGGTATTCGTTCTGCATGATGGGAGCGTCGAGATTCATCCCCCAGTAGACGTGCCATTGCGTGAGGAACGCCTCGTATTTAGTGCGATCACCGTCAAAGACAGTCGGAGGTTCACCTGAGAGTCTGTCCGACCCATGTCCTCCGCCTGGAGGTCCTCCCATCGGTGCTCCTCCTGCTGGTGGTCCTCCTCCTCCTGGTGGTCGTCCTCCTCCCGGGAATCCTCCTCCTGTCGGTCCTTGCCCTGGGAATCCTCCTGGGAGTCCTCCAGGTGGTGGTGGTGGTCCTTCTGGTGGATCCGGGTGGTCCGGTCCTATTGTGTGGAAGAGTGCCGCGTCGTCTGCGGTCATTCTTGTTGAGCTGGCAGCACTAACAGCGAGATAGGAGCAAGGGCGACTAAGACACAAAAGTAAACTTCAGAGGAGAAGAAAACTCTATAGCAGCGCTACACACCTAAGACACAAAAGTAACTAATACTAATGTCAGCGTAAGGTAGAGAGGCTTAGTAGTAAAGGGACTTACACTTCAGAGGAGAAGAAAACTCTGAAGTGTGAGGGCGAAAGCAGCAGACCTTATATACAGGACGCTTAGCTAATAATGGTCTGTGCGCACTGGTGACTCAAACAAAATGCACCTGGTCTGTGCGCCAGAGGGAGAAATGCCATTGGAGGGCAGAGAACAATAAAGCCGCCTAATGCGGATGTGATCGGTATCTTAACAATAAGAACAAGGAGAACCTAATAAGGAACTTCTAAATAAAGATAAACAATAACCGGTCCGTACGAGTCCGGAAGTCCATAATCTAACCATAAGGGTCAGATACCGTATAAGGAAGGGAATGACTCAATCATATCCCACGAGACATGTGACTTGAATCAGTCGCGTCTCAACATCCCTCCATGATTGAGGCAGTCCGTACTGGAGATAAGAATAGGTGGTAGATGGTGATGAGAGCGTGTGTCAAGTTTCAACAAGTTCTCAACATGAGAACTTGTGTGAGAGTCCTTTGCAAGTTCTGAACATAGGAACTGTGCAAGAGTTTAGGAGTTCGGGATTGAAGTCCCTTGAACACCTTTACTTCATTTGTCATAAAGGACAACTTTTTGAAGTGCAGGGTTCAACTCCATATAAGACAGAGAGAAAGGACTCTCTTCTGCAGAGATAAGAGCGAATCTTATTCTGCCTTGACACTTCATCGACAACCTTATAAAAAGGTCCATCAACCCGAATTTCTGATAGATGTGGATCCTGTCCACTCTTATCTCCTTTACACCAACCCAACATCATTAACCAGCTTCTCGAAGGTTTCTGTCCTTCGTTGGAGTACGTATCAGGTGTATCACCTTGTTTTCTACATACTCTCTGACAGCGTGGTGTTTGATGGGGATGTGTTTGGACCGTCTCCCTGTGACTGGGTTCAGGGCTAAGTCTACAGCGCCCTTATTGTCACAGTGAAGAGGTATGGGGGAGGAGACCTCATACCCCAGTTCCTCTAAGAAAGTCCTGTACCACTGAGCTTGGTTTGCAGCCTCAGCGAGGCTCATGTACTCAGCTTCTGTGGTGGACTGTGCTACCGTCTTTTGCTTTCTGGTGCACCATGAGATGGCACCATTTGCAAGTAGATAGACGTAGCCAGTGGTGGAGTGGCGATCTTCCTGGTCACCCCAGGAAGAGTCGCAGTAGCCATGAAGACCTTCTCCACCATTCCCTCCAGAGTAGCGCAACGCGTAGTCCTTTGTGGTATTAAGGTATGCTAACACGTATTTGGCAAGGCGCAGATGCTGCTGAGAGGGATTGGAAGCGAATTGGCTGAGGCGCGCAACAGCGAAGGAAATATCAGGTCTGCTTCCAATCTGCGCATATAGCAGAGACCCAATTATCTGTTGATACTTCTTAATCTCAGAAGTAGAGGCTTGATCTTCGTATTTGATCAAGTGAGCCTCCGCGCCCGAGGGAAGAGGGGTATATACTGGGTTGGAATCCCTCATTCCAAACCTTTCAACTACATCGGAGATGTAATCTGACTGGTTGATGGTCATAGTGCGATTAGCACGATCTCTGGTGATGTTAACTCCGAGATATGACTCAATCTCTCCCAGATCGGTCATCTCATATCGGCTTGATAGAGATGCCTTCAGATCATTGATCTTGTCTAATGAGTTGCCCAGTATAGTGATATCATCTACATATAAGATGACGAAAAGTACATCACCCCCCTCTTGGAGATGATATATGTATACTCCTGCATCAGAGTACGTCCGCGTGAAGCCGAGTTCACTAAGAACTCCATGGAACTGTAGATTCCATGCGCGGGAAGCCTGCTTCAGACCATAGAGGGCTTTCTAAAGCCGGCACACCAAGTGTTCTTGACCAGCAGTGACGAAACCTACGGGCTGCTCCATGTAGATTTCCTCGTCCAGTTCTCCATGAAGGAAAGCCAATTTGACGTCCATCTGGTGGATCTCCCAATCCTCCAGAGTGGCCAATGCCAACAGAAGTCGTAAGGACTCAAATCGGGCGACTGGACTGAAGGTTTCGTCAAAGTCCACCCCCTCTAGTTGGGTGAACCCTTTTGCCACCAGCCTAGCACGAAAGCGGCCATCCGCTTTCTTCTTAAAAACCCACTTGCACTTCACCACCTTCCTTCCAGCAGGAAGGGGCTCCAGCCGCCAGACCTGCAGTTTTTCCAAGGCATCCAGTTCATATTGGCATGCCTCCTGCCACTGGTCGGCGTGTTCAGACTCCATGGCTTGCCTGAAGGTTTGAGGATCCCTATAGCCAGGGACCTCTGCCGTGTTCAGTAAGTCCATCATTGTGAGCCTACTGCTTCCCTGAATAAATTCGTCATTGTCCTCATTGTAATAGCGAGGATTTTGACGCCTTGTCCTTGTGCTTCGCCTGGGGCGAGGAGGCAAAGACACCTGCTCAGTCCTGGGACTCCTAGGAGTCTCGGCAGGAGGACTGATATCCCTATTGAAGTTAGGGGCAGGTATCGGCTGGGTCACCATTGGTGGCCAGTTGCGCCTAGAGCGCGAAGGACGAGGAGGGGTAGACGTAGGGGGTGCAGAGGGTGGGGTCTGATATACAGTCTGATCTTCTGGAGTGGGGTGAGAGCTGGGTGGGGTGCTAGGCTGTTGTTCCTGCGGAGGGGCTTCCTCCGGCACCTGTATAGTAGGCGGGGCCACATTGACTGGCGGCGCCTGAGGTGCTGTGGCAACAGCTGGTAGAGGCTGATCAAGCACTCTTATATAAATATTACCGCCGGTGGAGTCAAGTACCTCCTGCTCCGGCACTGGTGTAGTGTACTGGTGAGGGATCAGGTCACCACGGGACGGGAAAACGCTTTCGTCAAACGTAACATCTCGAGAAGAGACGAAGCGTCGGCTATGTCTATCCCATAGTTTGTAGCCCTTGGAGAGAGCTTCATAGCCCACAAACACGGCCTCCTTTGCTTTAGGATCTAATTTTTGCCGGTTGTGTTCTGGTACGTGATAGTAGGCTTTGCAGCCAAATACTCTAAAGTAAGAGACGTCTGGAACCGTACCATTCCATAGCTCTAGTGTAACGTCTACCACGGACGTTTGCCTGACTTAGGCGCTGTTATAACGTGGGTTCCCTCGGGGGTGGAATCTGTGTATGTCCGATAGCGGGAAAACTGCGGGGTGAGGCTGATACGTGCCGGTGGAGTCTCTATACGTATAGAGAGTCTCTTCTATGGGAACTCCTGCTGGTGGACTGGGGACGGTGTGGACGTATTCCCACTGGAGGTTGTCGACGATGTAATAGCAGTGAGTTGGGCGAGCGGTTCTGGCGTTGAGGTATTCAAAGACGAGGTGGCACGTAGTTCCGGGCGGGTAAGGCACTACTGGCGAATCTACCATTCACGGAGGAAGATGGAGATAGTGTCACGGGATCCCTCTTGGTCTCAAAGGGATATGCCGGAGCAAGTTCACTTAAGGGCTACTGCAGGCCCTTAGCACAGAAGACGAGTTTAGAAGGTGGTATTCGAAGAAGACCAAGATAGGGATCCTGGTCCGTACTACTGCGAGCTTAAATACAAGTAAGGGAGCTAGTTCCAACTCCGCTCGAACTCGTAAGTAACCAATAGCGTAAGTAGCGTATCCTAATAATAGAATGCGCAGTCGTTATCGTAACACAGAACACGTACAACAATAGAGGACATCAGTCAGCAAGCCTAATCACGATCACGTACAACAATAGGGAATATCAGTCAGCCAAACACGAGGCGACATGATCCGAAGTCCATGACACATTACCTCTGACATACCGAGTCATCGCGAATACGTCAGAGTCCACGACCGGGCCGGGCAGTCCGAGAACGAAACGTAACATCACCCCCTTTTCAGCGTCAAGCCCCAGCTTGACCCCGCATAACGGAGAGGGGGTTGGTGCCTACGGAGCGCAATGCCCTGATGCGGGCTATCTCCTCCGCGTCCTGTTCCGCCTTGGGTCCGCGATGAAGCGAGGCCCGAATGTTCTCGATGCGGTCTACTGCATGCGCCCGCTGGAGTCGGGCGACGCATCTGTTGCGCTCTATCTCCAACCTCTCCAGCTTCATCTGTTCCGCCGCCACACGGTGTTGCTGTGCCCGCCACCCCAGTGTCATGCAGCGATAACGGTGTACCTCGGCGATGAGGGTTGCATCCTTCTGATGAAGGAGCGCTTGATCGACCGAGTCGACTAGTCCTGCGTCGGAGAGCAGGAACGTGAGGTCGTCGTCGGTGTAAGTGGGGGCAGAGGACTGCTCGTCGTAATAGGGGGTGGCGTGGACGGGCTTCCCGTATTGTTGGTTGCAATTGGCTCGGAAGGCCAGTACGAAGGGGTCGGCGGTAAGGATGAGCTGAGTATACCGGGCCGGCCAAAGACGTTCCTGAGCGTCGCGAATCTGGAAGGGAATGTAATGGACTCCCCTGTTGTACTCGTACCCCCTGGGAGGGGGTGTCTCCGCACGACTCTCGGTCTCCTGCACAGATTCCTCCTCTGGATCGCGGCGAAGCGCGGATGGATACGACGTCGGTAATGTGAGAGCTTCCCCGGTGGGTCCGCAAAGCGGGGGGGTTTCCGAGTGTGTCGTGGTGAGATGGGTGGCGTAACGTAAATACGGATGCGCTTCGAGGCGCTCCGCCGGGTCGTACGGGTCCCCGCCTTCGTCGGGTCCCGGAGGTGAAGCTGGTCGACTGGGGATATACCCCTGTTGTTCGTCGCCCGCTGGAGTGGGCGCTCGGGTCGGGATGTACTGGGAGGCGAGTCGGCTGGGCTGGTTGGTCTCGGAATAAACAGTGGGGGTCGGCGAAGGAACTGGGGATGGCCCGGGGGAAGGAGGACGATCTCCTCGCTGGTGAAGGGCGAGGGTAGACGACAGGGGTGACGATGGCGTGGACTGTACTCGGTAAGGTGCCGAAAGCTCGGTGTTGACGACATAGCGGAAGTTGACTGGGGAGGATGGGCGCATGAGTGGATGAGTGAGTGAGAGAGAGGGATGGGGACGTCTCTTGGAGTTTTCCTGCGCTTATATGTGCTTCTCTGGCGGGGTTGGAATTTTTGAACTCCCTTATCGCGTCGTCAGCAAATACGTCATCCTTATCGACCCACTGGTTGTCCGAGTCGGGGTATCCCTTCCATTTGACCAGGTACTGAAGTTTGCGACTTCTGCCGAACCGCCGAGAGTCTAGAATTTTCTCGACCTCGTATTCCTCTTCGCCGTTAACCAAATCCGGCGGTGGGCGCTGATAGTTGGGCCCGTGCGTGAGTGTTTCGCGATAAGGCGTCAGGAGGTCCACGTGGAACACTGGGTGTATCTGCCACTGCGTGGGAAGTTCTAATCGATAATTTACTGCGGACATCACCTGAGCAACCTTGAAGGGACCGTGGCGTCGCGCCGCGAGTTTTGCCGTTGGCTGGTGCGTACGTAGGTGGCGTCCTTCAAGCCACACTTGATCTCCGATTTGGAATTTGGGCGTATCTTTGGCCTTGATCCACCCCTGCTGCGCTTTGATCATCAGTGACTGTGCGCGCTGGCGGAGTTCCTTGAACTGTTTGACCCTTAACGCCACTTGGGGTATTGGGGACGGTCTGTCGGTCCAATCAGCACGAGGATTGTATCCCATAAGGAGCTGAAACGGAGATTCTTTAGTGGTTTCGCTGGGCCAGTTATTATGCGTGAACTCAGCCATGGGAAGATAGTGGATCCAGTCGTCTTGTCGTTCGTTGACCCAGAACCGCAGGTATTGCTCCAGCCATTGATTCGTGCGTTCTGATTGTCCATCCGTCCTCAGGTGGTAGGCTGTGGAGATGTTCTGTTCGATGCCAAGTATCTTACAGAGTTCTCGTGTAAATTTGGAGGCGAATCGGGGGTCTCGGTCGCTAATGATTTTCCCCGGGAGTCCGAATCGGGGAAACACGTGTTTGACATACAACGCGGCTGTACCTTCGGCCGAGATTTCTTCTTGACAGGGGATGAAGAGGGACATCTTTGTGCAGTCATGGTCCGTTATCGTGAGGATCGTGTCGCAACCCTGTGCTTCTGGAAGTTTAGTGATGAAATCAAGGGCGATAGTTTCAAATGGCATAGCTTCGGGTTTCGGGAAGATTGGGCGCAGTGGCGCTTTGATGGCCCTTGTGTTGACTTTGATGCGCTGGCAGTCGGCGCAGCCTTTGACATATTCCATGACCTCGTTCCTGAGACCTGGCCACCAGTAGTATCTTTCCACGAGTTTGATCGTTCGGCTGATTCCCGGGTGTCCGTATACCGGAGGGTCGTGATGGTTCTTGATGAGTTCCCTCTTCTCTAGGAGTCCTCCCGTGACTACTCGGCGTCCGTCTTTGTACCAAGTTCCTTCGATTTTCTTCAGTCTGTGTGGGTCTATCCAGGGGCGGAGTTTGCCTTCGTCCTGGGCGTATATCGGGTTCGCCTTCTCCATTTCTTGCACCGAGATGGTGGCGTTGATGCGGAGAGGGTCTTCCGTGGTATCTATTGCTGCGGCCCTGACGAAGATTTCATCTGGTAGTACGGTCACTTGATCGTTGTCGCCTTCTCCCTGGTCGTAGTCTGGGCGTCTAGATAGGGCGTCGGCTCTTCCATTTGCCGTCCCTTTGATATGGTGAATCTCAATATCGTATTCAGAGAGTTCTAGTACTTCCCGAGCTACTCGGCGGCTTATCTTTTGCAGGGAGCGCCAGTATTGGAGGTTCATGTGATCCGAGAAGACTTTGATCTTGTGTAGTGATCCAGCCAAGTAGTGTCGCCAGTTTCTTAGTGCCTTTACGATCGCCAACAGTTCTAGGTCGTAGATGTCGTAGTTCCTTTCTGCCGCGCTGAGAGTGTTGGAGTAGTAGGCTATGGGGTGTCTTTTGCCGTCTTCCTTTCGCTGGAGTAGCACCGCTCCTACTGCGAATCCCGAGGCGTCTACTTCCAGTTCGAATTGATCTTTCAGTTCCGCGTGTGCCAGTACTGGTTCCTCTGTGACAAGTTTCTTGATCTTATCGAACGCTTCTTGCTCCGCGGTTGTCCATGTCCATTCGGTGTCTTTGCGTGTAAGTTTGTTAAGGGGTCGTGCGTGCGTGGCAAAATTTCGAATGAAAGCGCGGTAAAAGTTGCAGAAGCCTAGGAACGATCGCACCTGTTTGACGTTTTTGGGGGTTGGCCAATCTTTGATGCCGGAAATTTTGACGGGGTCCATGCGTGTCACCCCCTTTTCAATGATTACCCCCAGGTAATCGATGCTCGGGGCGTGGAAGATGCATTTTTCTGGTTTGAGGAATAGGTCATTTTCTTCCAGAAGGTCCAATATGTCGTGTACCGCGTTGATGTGTGCCTGTTCTGTTGACCGAGTTGCTATTCCTATGTCGTCCATGTATACCCTGATGGTCGTCCCCTTTGTTTCGTGATACGCGATGAGGTCTTTGCAGATTTCGTTCATCATGGTTTGGAAGGTTGCCGGGGAGTTTGTCAGTCCGAAAAACATTACCGTTGGTTCAAAGAGTCCGTATTTTGTTTTGAACGCTGCTTTTTCCTGGTCTCCCTCTTTGATCCTAACGTTGTTATATCCCCAGCGGATGTCCAGCTTGGTAAATATGAACGCTCCACTTAGGTCGGCTATGAGTTCTGGGATGAGTGGGAGAGGATATTGATTGCGTATGGTCCAGTTGTTGATGTTCCGGTAGTCCTGTACGGGGCGTAGTTTTCCGTCCTTCTTTTTGATGAAGAAGAATGATGATGCGTACGGGGATTTCGATGGTCTAATGTATCCTTTGGCCAGTTGTTCGTCGATCCATTCTTTGAGCGCCACGTCTTCTGCTTGGCTCATGGGATAAACCTTGCAGTCGATAGTGTCCGGGGCGTTTGGCTTGAAGTCGATTGCGTGATCCCACGGCTTTGATAGTGGGAATCGGTTCGATTCTTCCTCGCTGAAGATTTTGACGTGCCTTTGATATTCTTCCGGTACCGTTTTTGCTTCCGTGTATTGTTTGGCTTCGATCGCCATTTCTGTTGACATTGTTGCGCGAAGGCGAGTGCCTTCGAGATCGCATTCCTTTCTGAGCTGTTCCTCGATCTTCTGTTTATTTGGTAGTAGCAGTTTCTCGAGTACGAGCCTGGCAATGACCGGATCTATCCGGGGTTTTGAGGGGTTCGTAGTTCGCAGGACTACTGGGTACTCAGCTTCGTTTAGGGTGGCAGTGGCCCACTGGATGTCGGGTTGGAAGGTTGCCAGCCAGGGGTATCCTAGGATGATGTCTTCTCCTCCTACGTCGGTGACTAGGAATCTCATCTCTTTGACGATTCCCTTGGTTTGTACTTCTAGATCCACGTAATGGGTGATCTTGCCCCCTTTGTTGTGTGTGCCGTCGATGTTCCAGATCTTTCGATGACGGTCTAGCTCTCTGGAGCCTAGCCTCATTCGTTTGACGAAGTCCGGATGTATGAAGTTGTTAGTGGCTCCGGAGTCCACTAGTGCTCTTTTGTCGGCCATGGCGTAACTTGCGCGCAATGAAACTGGAACATGCATAGATTGATAGCGCGTTATGAACACAGAATTACACCGTAATGCCCTCACCCAGGCCGTCGGGTTCAGGCGCTTTGAAAATCCTCTCGCCCCAATAAGTCCCGGACTACCAGGTCCCTAGCCTCATCATCGAGGTTTCGAACTCCGTTTATCCAGCTGGTCGCCCGTTCTTGTGGCGTATCAGTGGTGGCGCGGGCGCCGCGGCTACTGCCGCCGTCATCTTCGAATTGGATTAGGGGTTCTTCCGCTACACTTTGGATCTCTTCTATGAACGCTCCGCGTCCTTGGCGTGGTTGCCAGTTCGCGTTGTTGCGCGGGCGGCGGGGCTGTCGACAGTCGCGTTGGAAGTGGCCCGCTTTGCCACAATTGTAACAAAGAAGGTTCTTCTTGTCGATGATTCCTTGATTCGGTCGTCCCCCTTGCTGGGTGTACGGGGGTCTGGTATAGTTGATCTCTTCGGATCCCGCGAGTCTGGCTCTGACCCTTCCCGGTGTGGTATCCATGGCGTCAGGGTGATTCCTGAATGCCTGCCACCCTTGGCGTGATTGCTGCGGGCGGTTTGGAGCACTGAATGTTCTGAGGGAGGTGTTGTTTGGCTTACCGGGCCCCGGGGGTTTACGTCCCCCCAAACGCGTCTGAAGATGCATCCACTTGCGCTGTTGCTCTAGCGCGGCTACCTTCCACTGCGCGTACGTGTTCGGGCTGTGGAAGTTGTAGGCATTCTTGTATAGTTCCACCGGAAGTCCGCTGGTGAACTTGTCCAGAACGAGCAAGTCGTCGAAACGGTATCCCGCTTCTCGGACTGCTTTCTCGAATTTGGCGACATATGAGTCGATGTCTTGTCCTTCCATGCGGAAGCCTTTCTGGAGCTCTTGTTGCGCCCTTTCTTTTTCGAGAGTGTCGGCGAACGTGTTGCGGAAGCCAAGTTCGATAGCTTCCCAGATCCATTTGTCGTAGGGGCCGTGTTTGGCTTTATAGGCTTTGACCCACTTAGTGGTGGAGAGGACCCATTCGTTGACGTGTTCCCCCTGGATATAGGTCAGGAAGATTAGTGCTTTGCGGTAGGGAAGGGTGAACACAGGGTTGTCATAGTTGGTTTCGACGAATAGTTCCCATTGAGTGAGAAATTGTTGGACTTTTGTGCGGTCTCCGGTGAATACGAGGGGTTCCTTGCCCATAAACTTCTCGGGCTTGGTTCCGCTTGATACGTTGGGTCCGGTGAAGAGGGGTCCTCCTGGATCTCCTCCTCCATCGCCTCCTCCTCCTCCTCCTCCGCCCCCATGTCCTCCGGGCGGCGGTCCCTCTCCGCGACTTATGCGCGCGGGTTCCTGGAATGTAGCGGGTTGTTCGGTGACGGTAGTGGTCATGTCTGTGGGGATGGACTCAGCTAATAGTCCCAGTTGCGCTTCTTCTTCTTCGGCTTGTGCTTCGAGGATTCGAATTTCCTCCGGGTTGCTTCCCAACGAAGGGGATGGTGCGGGTGTCTTTGGAGTGGGAGAGCGGACTGGTTCTTCTTCTTGTCCGTCGATGGGGCCCCACTGGTCTCTGGTGGTGACTTCGCTTTGTAGTATGTCGAGTTTGAGGCTCGATCCTGCGGGTCGGACGACTTGTAGTTTGTAGTGGAGAGCGTCCCACTTGAGTTCTGTCCAACAGGTGTGTTCGAAGTTAAATTCTACCGGGATGAGTCCGGTTTTTCCGTCTTTGTAAGTGTAGAGGACTACGTAGCCTGGGTCTCCTTGTTCTGTCTGCCAAAAGGCCTCTTTGAGGTATTGCTTGGGGACGTTGCGTTCCCCTCTTCTGTCAATGTGATAGGGTCGGAATGGAATCCAAAGGTCGCGGGTTGTTACTGCGGAAGCCACGTTGAAGGATCTTGGTCTTAATGTAACGTCTACCACGGACGTTTGCCTGACTTAGGCGCTGTTATAACGTGGGTTCCCTCGGGGGTGGAATCTGTGTATGTCCGATAGCGGGAAAACTGCGGGGTGAGGCTGATACGTGCCGGTGGAGTCTCTATACGTATAGAGAGTCTCTTCTATGGGAACTCCTGCTGGTGGACTGGGGACGGTGTGGACGTATTCCCACTGGAGGTTGTCGACGATGTAATAGCAGTGAGTTGGGCGAGCGGTTCTGGCGTTGAGGTATTCAAAGACGAGGTGGCACGTAGTTCCGGGCGGGTAAGGCACTACTGGCGAATCTACCATTCACGGAGGAAGATGGAGATAGTGTCACGGGGATCCCTCTTGGTCTCAAAGGGATATGCCGGAGCAAGTTCACTTAAGGGCTACTGCAGGCCCTTAGCACAGAAGACGAGTTTAGAAGGTGGTATTCGAAGAAGACCAAGATAGGGATCCTGGTCCGTACTACTGCGAGCTTAAATACAAGTAAGGGAGCTAGTTCCAACTCCGCTCGAACTCGTAAGTAACCAATAGCGTAAGTAGCGTATCCTAATAATAGAATGCGCAGTCGTTATCGTAACACAGAACACGTACAACAATAGAGGACATCAGTCAGCAAGCCTAATCACGATCACGTACAACAATAGGGAATATCAGTCAGCCAAACACGAGGCGACATGATCCGAAGTCCATGACACATTACCTCTGACATACCGAGTCATCGCGAATACGTCAGAGTCCACGACCGGGCCGGGCAGTCCGAGAACGAAACGTAACATCTAGCGGAGTCTTCCACTTATTAGAACGAGTGGGAGTGCGATTGTAAGTGTGTACAGCAGTCTCAACTGCTGACTCCCAAAAGCCGAGGCTAAGGCCTGCATGATGAAGCATGCTAGTGCCTTTTTCCATAACCGTACGGTTAAAACGCTCGGCTCTCCCATTCTGTTGTGGAGAATAGGGCATGGTAAGACGATGCTCAATGCCCGCTTCCAGAAGTATGTGCTTTAAATCGTGATTGACATACTCGCCACCTCGATCAGAGTGTAAGGATTTGATGGGCTTATTTAATTGTTTTTCAGCCCACGCCTTGTAGTGTAGAAAGGCGTCCTTAAATTGATCTTTTGACTTCATGAAGATGACAACTGCTGCTTTGGAGAAGTCATCTATGAAGGTGGCGAAGTATTTGTTCCCCTGAATAGAGTTACTCTGAAGGGGTCCAACTAGGTCACTGTGCACGATTTCGAGGTGATCCTCGGCACGCTTCATGGAAGTAGGGAAAGGAAGGCGGGTGGATTTGCCAAGTTCACAACCATGGCATGGTCCCGCTTCCTCTGGCTCATTGTTTATGACGAGGCCTTTTACAGCCTCGGGAGCATGCGTCTTCAGCGCTTCTTTGGACATATGTCCCATGCGCTTATGCCAAACATCAAGGCTAGCAGATGCAGGTGCTTTGACAGTGTTCAATTTATGACTGTCAAGCCAATATAAATTGGCAGCCTTGTGTCCTTCCGCTATGGTTTCCCCTTTGTAATGGATTGCGAAGGATTTAGAGTCAAATGAAACTAAGGCGCCCTTCTCTGTCAGGGCACTTGTGGAGAGGATGCGTGAATGTGTGTTTGGGAGGTGCAACACATTGGAGATCTTGAGGTCGTAGCCTCTGTTGGTTCGGATTGTTATAGTACCCGTTCCAACACTCTTTAACAGAGAGCTGTCTCCCAGCAGAACTTCGATACCTTCATGGGGTGTATAGGTATCGTAGTCTTCAATATATGGCGTAAAATGTGTTGAAGCTCCACTGTCCATCATCCATCTTGACTCTATGTGTGCGGTTTTATCACGCATCATGTAAAGGGAAACCTGAGGTGCTTCATGCACCTCCTCTATTTTGCCAGAGCCGTTAACTATAGTAAATAGTCGGCTCTTTGGTATAGGTATGGTAGAATTTAATCTATCTGCCGGGACAGCCTCCGGCGCGGCGACAATGAGGTTTTGGGCAGCTTTCCTCAGCTGCCCAGCCTTCCCCTTCTTGGCATTCTCCTGGTCCCTTTTAAGTTTGAAGCAGTCCGGCTTTTTATGGCCGGGCTTGTGACAGTAATGGCAGATAATATCCGCCGAAGCGGAGCTGCCGGAATTGGGCGATGATTGCGCCTTTGGGGGGCGCGAACCAGAGGCCCGGTTTATAGGGGCCACCTTGTTAAGGGTGGCGGAGGGACCGGAGAGTCGTGACTCCTCATTGATGAACCTATTGATCAGGTCTTGAGGAAGTAAATTTGCAGGGGGGCCAGTGGCCAGTATGGTGCCGGCAATAGTGGAATAGGAGGGAGGAAGGGCGTCTAGAAGTATAAAAGACATTTGCATGTCTGAGACCGCCATTCCATTCTCCTGAAGGGTGTTCCTCAGGTCCAGCATTTTTTGGAGCTGAGGGAGGAAGGGATGTCCTTCCTGCAGCTTGGTATTCACCAAGCCAACCCATAAATTGAAGGTGGCCATAGAGCCAACCGCACCATATAAGGCCTCCAACTGTTCAAACTTGTCGTGCACAGTTGGGAAGAGGATTTGGGAGGTTATCCCCGATAATACCTCCGTTGTGACAGATAGATATAGGAGGCCAATGATGACCTCCTCTTGTTTCTGCCACAGTGCTATCATGGCAAGTCCTGCATCAGTGGGCCCCGTAGGACCAGCAACACCTGCAGCCGGGGCAGGATGTTGGGGGATAGTCCCGGGGTTGTCATGCGTGAGGTGCCTGGAGCAACCGTTCATCAACATGAGGGAAGTGAAAGTTTGTGCCCAGGACTGCCAGTTAGTCCCGTCCAACTTGGCGAGCTGAACGGACGGAGGGAAGACAAGAGTGAATTGAGCCATTTGAGATGTTTTGAAGTGTAAAAAATCTGGTTCCGAGGAGCAGTCAGAACCAGTCCAGATCTTGATAGGAAAAGTAGCGGTCCAGCCATAAGAGCGCTATACTCCGTAACACTCAAGGTGTCACGCCCCAGGTGTGCGACTTTGGAGTACCAACTTGTAAAAAGTACTAGGTAGTGTAAACTAAACCCCTTCTTAGGACTAGCCTGTTACCACATGGATCTTGCGAGAAGAGCAAGCAGTCTTAGTGATAGCTTTAATCAGGGTCAAGCAGAGTCACGTCTGGGGTACTTCCCGGCGAAGGGTTTCCCGGAGAGCGTGTCCTAACCTTTAGGCAGTCCTCAGGGGCTACTCAGGTTCACTGGTAGCCCTAAGAGGGGCAGTGCCCTAGAGAGGAGCCAACAGCGAGTTCCAAGAGGAAAGATGAGGATCAACTCCAACATCATTTCCAATTGCCGTCTGTGGAGTCTCTAGACTAGACCAATAAGGGTCTTAGCACTGATGTATAGTACTTTTACTTATAGTAGCGACCCCTAGTTGTGTCAGAGGGAAGGACTTCTGGGTTTGACTATTAACCAGGCCTTCACACCCCTTAAAGAGACCCAGGTATTAACCGAGTATCTCCCAACCATTAAGGTGGCCTATAGCCGCAAGGGTCTTCCCCTATTGGCCTAATAAATCCGGACGAAGACCGGGAGGTAGAAAATAAGTAATGAGGAAGTGCGCACAGGGGAACTTAAGGTCGCGTCTGCTGACTTAACAGCTCCCTAGCGCCTTTCGCGAGAACCTTCATATGAAGGCTAGCCAGTATTGGCACGACATTCAAATAATGCCGGTGGACAAGAAAGGAATGTGTCGAAATGAGAGGATAGAGGATGCTCACTGAGTGGGAGATATGGCAACAAAAGGTGTGGATGCAGAGAGAGCAAGTGACACGAGATAGATCTGGAACATAGCTGTTAGTATGAGCGTTCAGGGCCCATAACCTGTTGAGCTGGCAGCACTAACAGCGAGATAGGAGCAAGGGCGACTAAGACACAAAAGTAAACTTCAGAGGAGAAGAAAACTCTATAGCAGCGCTACACACCTAAGACACAAAAGTAACTAATACTAATGTCAGCGTAAGGTAGAGAGGCTTAGTAGTAAAGGGACTTACACTTCAGAGGAGAAGAAAACTCTGAAGTGTGAGGGCGAAAGCAGCAGACCTTATATACAGGACGCTTAGCTAATAATGGTCTGTGCGCACTGGTGACTCAAACAAAATGCACCTGGTCTGTGCGCCAGAGGGAGAAATGCCATTGGAGGGCAGAGAACAATAAAGCCGCCTAATGCGGATGTGATCGGTATCTTAACAATAAGAACAAGGAGAACCTAATAAGGAACTTCTAAATAAAGATAAACAATAACCGGTCCGTACGAGTCCGGAAGTCCATAATCTAACCATAAGGGTCAGATACCGTATAAGGAAGGGAATGACTCAATCATATCCCACGAGACATGTGACTTGAATCAGTCGCGTCTCAACAATTCTATGTCCGGTGGTTTGGTTGATAGGGTTGAGGATGGCTTCTGCCTCCTCCCTTATACGTTGTACTTCTTCCATGGCTTGCATTTCGGTTACTGTGGCCATGGGGCTTCGGATGTGAATTTCTTCTGGGACTGTGATGTGTAAGGACTCAGCTATATGGGCCAGTAGGCTTGAATTGTCTCCGGTTCCTGGTCGTGCTTCACTTTCTGTTGCGGTGTGTTCTTCTACGTGTTCCTCGTGGCTTGATTCTGATGGAGCTTGTTCTCTGGGTTGCTCCCTTTCCTCTTCGTCTTCGCTGCTGTCTCCGTCTAACGATCCCCAGTCGTCTCCTTGGAGATCTCTTGAGTCGATGTCGCAGCGGTAGTGTCTTCCGGCTGGTCTGACAACGTCCCACCGATTGTCTACTGGGTTCCACGTAATTTCTGTCCAACAGAAGTTCGAGTAGTTGAACTCAACTGGGCGATATCTGATTGGTTCCCCGGGGAAGTCTACAAAGTACCCGGTGTCTCCTCGGTACTCTCTCCACCTAGCTGCGCCTAGAAATCGTCGTGGTACTGATCGTTCTCCTCGGGTTTCGAGACTGTAGGGCCGAAAATTTCTCCACTGGTCTCTTGTTGTGAACGCCACGGTTGGTTATCTTGGTCTTAATGTAACGCTACCACGGCGTTTAGCTCGACTTGAGCTCGTATAGAGGCGTTCACGACTTAGCTAGTAATCGATACGCGCGTAGTGTCTCGACGATCCCGCAGAATACTACCAAGGCGATCCAAAGTACACGCCCAAGTAGTACGAAGGCAACTCCGACTTGTCGTGTCGAAAGGGCCAGGGTCTTAGACTCGAAGGTCAAGACTTATAACAGGGGTTTCCCCTTGGAGGCAAGAAGGCGTGAAAGCCTTAGTAGAAGAGGAGAAGTAGAGTGGTATTGAGAAGAAGACCAAGATAACGAATCTTGGTCTTCACGGCCCACTATTTATACATATTGGAGAGGCAGCTTTAAAGCTCCTCTTGAACGTAACGACTAATAGCAATAGCAGCTCGAACCCTACTACCGCTATACTAGTAATGAGTCATGCCCGCAATCACATGCTAGCACGACCCGCTGACTGATCCGACATGTCCATGACTAATATCTACTTACTATCGTAGCCATAACCGTATAGTAAGTGTCCACGCGCAACCTCGTACCGTATGATGAGTCCATGAAGGCTCGACCGCAACATTCGCCCATCATATTGGGCGATCTGTGGATGCATTTCTCAGGGTCAGCTCTTCTGATTTGATCTAGTGAAGACAACACCTATGCTGAGTTCGTTTTCTCACTAACTAGGCTTGTGAGCCAGATCCTGTCTCTACCGATGGCAGGCACAAGCAGTGGGTGATCGGGCCAGATGGTATCCAGCGAAGTGACATCATAGTTATTGGGGCAATTCAGGTCTCTGCAGGGAGTTGGATGCCAATCTTGCAACTCAATCGCTACATTTTCTGATATCTGTCCATTTCCTTCGTACCTACTTATAGCAAAATTCATTGAGATAGGCCCTTGTGTTTGGATTACATAGTAAGCGGGGATTAAATGTATGTTCCGGCAGCACATGCTAAATTTTCTTCTCACAAATTATTTGCGAGTCGGCACGCAGAAAAACGGTAACTGTTTTATAACCCCAAATTATGCGAGATAATACCACTTCAAGGATTTCAAATTAGACTTAAAATATGAACACCGCCCCTGAACCTTGAAAGTCCGCAATGTGTTCCCAAACGAGAGGCCTACTTATCTCATTGGATTTTGCTGTAAATGTATCAGGTTTACCCCATTTAGATAACACAACTGGGCAAGTTGGCGTAGTACAATGTACTTGTGGCAGGTACAGTAAGCATGGTCACAAGTCGAGTAGATCAATGAAGGAGCGATCTCGTGCATAAATAGTCCAAGGATCATTTTGGATGCAGTAAAAAACGAAGGAGAGTGTAGGCATGAATCGAAACGAAACCGAGTAAAGAGCGTCTGTCTACAAGGGTAATATGATATGACCATGCGTATTAGTCCGGCGACGTGATATACTGTAACAAGAAATTGTAGGCATAGTTACACAAAGGTTGCGATGAATAGCTGGGGGACTGGCAATGTGGAGTTGTGGCTATGGTGACCGCCGATGGATGAAGATTCAGGCGCTGCTGTGATAGCTGACCGCAGTATGTGGACGCGGAAAAGAATGGACGGAAGAACTGATGAGGCAACTAGGTCGGCCATCCACGTGCGATACGCGCCGCACCACCTCCAACCCTACCCAGGAAATTCCACACAGCCGTCGTGCCTTCACCAGGGAAGCCCTCCCCGGTCGCATGCATCGTATTAAAGCTCGACCACGCCGCCCGGTCATAGTAGGTCGGACCACCGGGCACGACGTATTGATGAGGCATGAACGGGCTCATCGCGAAGAACACGACCGCGCTCGCGCCGACACACATCAACGCGTGCGAGGCAAGCCCGCTCCACGCCAATCTGCCAGCCACGCTGTTGCCGCCGTACACGTAGGTATTGTAGATGTTGTAAAATCGGTTGCTTTTCTGCCGCCGGCTCGTGGGAGCGCTCAGTGCCGCCGCGTCCTCGAGCACGCGGTCGATGACCTTGCACCCGATGCCGACCTCAGCCTTGAGCGCGCGCCACTCTTCAACCGTTTCGGCTGACACAGCCGCGCAGGGCTGCAGAGGGAGCTTCAGGCCGTTGTGCCAACTTCGCAGAGTCTCCACCGCAATACGGAGGTCGCGCCGTTTCTGTGGATCGGGAATGTGGGAAAAGGACAGGTCGTCGGAGTCGAGAAGATGTAGGAGGTCGTGGAATGGAATCTCAGATGTCACTTGGTTATAAGAGGGAGGGAGGTCTGTTGGGGAGTTGGCTGCGAGGAGATCGAGTGGTGTTGGTTTAGCCTTGGGGGTGGGAGGCAGGACGGTGGAGGACGAAGAAGCAAGCGCCTCGTCGTCCTCTTGGGGCGATGGCGAACGAGAAACGGCAGTTTCCTCTGTCTGAATCTCCGCCTCCATCGTGACCCGTGGTGTGGGGGCATCGGTCTGTGTAGATATGGAGTTCGGCGAGGTGTCGGTCTGCGCGCCGAACGAGGCAGTAAGAATCTTCGGCGGTGGATCCGTTTGAGTTGTTGATGTCTTGAACTTGAGGTCGTATTGTGTATAGGCATCTGCATACTCCCGGCTGTCCTCCAAGGTGAAAGATTCGATTTTGTTGGCTTTACTCAAGCCACGCTGCATAAGAAATCAGCAAAAAAGGAAAAGGGTCGGGGTTTTGGCAATGAGCAATGTACCTTCTTCTTTCGAGTGATAATCGTCTGTACTATGTCCTCGTCGTCGGTATTCTCATCTGGGTCCTCGATGCCGAGTTCCTTCAGGGTTGCCGCCGCATCTGCCTCATCATCGTCATCGATCCACCCACCATCGTTCTTCATCTTGCTGAGAAGCTCTGCACCCAAGCTCCTGCTGACGCTGCCGGGCGCACTGCTGGCTCCATTGGCACTGGGAGCGTTGCTCGCGAGCGTCGCGCGCAACTCATCCATGTCGAATCGCATGCGGTCGATGGTCTCTTTGAGCATGAGGTTCTCTTGTTTCTGCTCATCCAAGCTTGTTTGTGCTTGCTGAGCGAGAGCCAGATCTTGTTCGAGCAACACGATTCGTTCTTCGTACGCTTCATTCTCTTTGAGATACTTGCTCGTTTCCATCTGCTGGAGCGAAAGACTTTCTCGACAACTCCTGATCTCCTCGTCCTTTCGGCGAAGCGTGTTCCGTAAGTCTTCGGACTCGTCTGCGACCACCCATCGAATCAGTACGTTGGACAAAGCAAGTCAAGGAAACACGCACGCAATTGCTCTTGGTATTGTTTTTGCAACGAATTGTACATCGTACGGGAGTTGTCGAGAGTCTTTTGGACCTTGGCGATCTCACTCTCCAGAGCGGCAATCTGGGTCTGGTTCGAGCGCTCTTTGTTCCTCAGCTCCTTCTCTTCACGTTTCGCGGCACTAAGCTCGCTCTTTGCCTCTTCGAGGCGCGCTTCCATCTCCTCTAGTTCACTCTCATGGTCCGAGAGTTTGCGTTGGAGCGTACGTTCCGCTTCAACTAGCTTCTTCCCGAGGTCTGCGTTGACCCGCTGCAGAGCTTCAAGACGTTCCAAAGGCTCCATGGAGGCAGTCGAAGAGGCAGTAGAGCGATCGAGTACTAGTCCAAGGGACGAGTCGTCGTCGGACTCATCCGAATCCGAATCTGAAGACATGCGCGGCATGGGAAGGCTAGTGACGGTCTTCTCAAAGGCATCGTACATGGCACTGGCGAGGTCAGGCTGGGGAGGTGACATAAAGGGAAAGGCGGTTTGGGGATTGGAGCGAGCTCGGGAGTGGGGACGGGAACCGACGGCTCCGAGTGGAGGTGAACTAATCGAACCGTGTGAGCTTGAGGGGGAAATGGGATTGGATGGCGCGCGCGAACGACCACCTGAAGAGCGGCTGAACACAGTGGGGGACTGCGGGGAAGAATAAGTAAAACAGTCATTGTATGCGAAGGACGATAAAATAGTAAAACGACGCTCTGAGGCGCACGATTCGGAAATCGCGCGCGGGATGGGTCGGAACCGAATTCCGTGCCTTGCCTCTAGCGTTAGATGCGCAGGGTCGGTCGCGAGACAAGCGAAAATTCCGACAATGCTAGTCAACCGTTTTGAGACATTATGAGACCAAAGCCATGGCCAAGCATCAAAAAGGCGACTATATGCGTCCGAATACCCCGAGCAGATGACAGTCGCGCGATGACACTCACCTCAGTGTCGCTCATCGGGCGACCATTATTACTCGCATCGCTCTTCCTGCGGCCAGGGGCAGGCGGCCTTCTTGTCCAGCTCGAAGGTGCAACAGGAGCCAGCGGTGCGCTGCGCTGGCGCTTTTGCGCGTCGAATGGTGAGTCCTTCGAGCCAGGGGTACGCGGCGTTCCGCCTACACCACGACTTGGAGGTCGACTAGGTGGTCGGCTGCCAGGAGTCGGCCGGTAATACGTTCCAGTGGAACCGCTACTGGAAGAGCGCGAGTGCTGACCGTGGGTGTCACGTTCGTCAGCGCGACCGCGGGTCCATTCGTCAGCTATGGGTGAATGTTCCTCGGGGTTAGTTTGTGGGCCCGAGGACGTGCGCATTGCTACGAGTTGGAGGATGATATCAGGGGTCACCTCAAGACCCGGGGACTCGTCTACGATTTGCATGAAGGTGGCTTTCTCATCTTTGGCGAGGAGTTCGACGCCATATTCTTCTTTGTATGTGTCAAAAACGTCGGATAAACACCTAGCGGGGAGAGAATTCGCGCCTGCCGCGTCGGTATGGCACTGGGGGTGTTCACGAAAGATGTCATTGAGTTCTTGTTCGATGTCGACAATGGATTGACGGTGTCGGCCGAAGTTCTTCATGATTACAGTCATCAAAAAGACGCGTCAAAAGACAATGTGGACGTGATTTCTGGACTTACGGGGTCGTCCATGTTGAAGTTTAAATGCTGGACTTGTTCGATCCACCACACAAAGCTCAACAACCACAAGTCACAATTCTGGTTCGCGACCAGTTTATTTGGTCATGTTTGTTGATACAGATATTATGTAATATAGCGACCAGCTCAGTTGAGAGGGATCTACTATACGAAAGAACTTGGGAACCATTCAACGTGTTGACATCGTCACAGAGTTCATTCCAACGGGAAGGGGAAAGCGCATGTGTCCCGCGCCAACGACGCCAAAGTCCGCAACCAAGGACCGGGAGCATTTGCTGAATGCCGGTGTGCACGGAGCCCAGGGATAGGTCGGTGGGACGACGGAGTTCCGGAAGGTGGCGACCGACTCTATCGAAGCACTGCACCACCGCAGCGATCGCTAATGGCGTCCGGGTCGTGAGATTACATCGTTCATGGATCGACAATGGCGACAAACATACCGCGCGGACCCAGCGCTCCCGACGATTCACATCCCTTCACGTCTTTCGCGTGCTCTGATCTTTTGGCTTCGTTGCATCGTCGCGATTTGAGGCTTTAAAACGTGTCATTTGTTGAGGTAGTCGTTTGCAGATCCCCACCGAAAGGGAGTAGGTGCTGGGTCTGACGTACGATCTTCATTCGTAAGGCCTTCGGATTCAGAAGCCATCGCGTGTCTCTAGCGGGAAGGCGCCCCAGCGCCGCGTGGCAGCTAGGAGGCGGGTGAGTGTTCACAGGGGGACTCCAGGTGTCGGTGAGAGCCACAGCTTAATGCGAGTGGCCTTGACCTTGACATCTTGCCAGCCTGTACGGTGGTTGTACAGCCAATCAACGGGGGGGCAACGACCAAGAGGCAATTTGCGTGTGCAGACGGGTTATTGTCGTTTATATGTGGACACCCTCGGAGATTCGTACCAGGAGGTCTTGAAGAAGTAGAAAATCGACAAGTGGGCTCAGAATCGTAAGTACCCAGGTCTGACACCCTTCGGCGTCACTTCGATGTGAGACGTGTAAATTGGACTCCCTGGCGGTGCGACCTTCTAGACCCTAGACTCAGAATTCGAAACTGCCGTGGAAACCTGTCTCGTCATTACTCCAATGCAAACTCATGGACGGCCGGGTCTTGGCTGCTCCTCACACACATGCGTTATTGCGTCAGTTCCCTCCAGGCACTCAGGCTCTACGCCGACAAAAAACATGCCGTAGACACGCACCCCCTCCCCCCGTTCACATTCACCTCTTCACCCGATCATATCCAGAGGGACATGACGTTAGGTTTCTAGAACCTCGGAAATAACACTGGCTATAGCTTGTTGGACGCATTTGCCGACACCTCGTTGGAGCCAGCGATAACAGTTGCATTGCGTGTATCCTTAGGCGGCATTATTGCTATCATGATGGAACGACACCTGCGTGGTCCCTTTCCCAATTTATACGAACCCTGCAATGGGCTGTCTAGATAGGCTATGGCCAGGTGCGCCACTGCCTCGTAGCCAATGATTCCAGAAGCGGACAACACAAGTCGAACGATACATGAGTCACTATATTGTGGTCTGTGCTGCATCGGTGCGTTCTTTTCTGCAAGTCGTTTGCGGTTAAATCATCTTTCCTTATTGAGCCATACAACAGCCGGCGCTGCGCTATCCCAGAATAACGAGATGTCTCTCATATCTCCGTACTTGAAATGCTATGCACCTTAACATAAGTTCTACTTAGTGAACAGTGACGTTATTGCACTTTTGGCCTCGAGTTGTGGCCGGCTAATTCTCGTCTCTTGCTGCCGGTCACTCTGCACAGATCATCCTCATAGAAATCAATCAAGCCGTGGATTCAAGTCATCGAAACGACCTTAGCATGACATAGATATACGCGTTATGGTAACTGCCATGCGGCGGTCCAGCTGACACCGTTTCGACGTCGTTTATGTTACTGTAGGTCTGGCCTCATTCTTGAACTAAACACGAAGTCTGGTGCACATGTTTAAGTTTGACAGCTTCTTTGTTCACGAGTCATCAGTGCCGTATAGCCGAGATAAGGTTTACTCTCATCGAGAATGACGCCCGTGGCGCTTTGCACATTGTCGACCTTCTGTCACGCGTGGATATTAAGGCCGGCGCGAGCTCAGGGTAGCTTGTGGAGAGACATACGTCAAAGATTAAGGAGGATGTTCTTCTGATAAACCTATCCCGCACCACATGACCTCTTGCGTGAACATAGACCTCCGCGCGTGAGTGACCTTTGGTCATTCAGAAGAGGTGCGGCACGAAATCACTCATACAAGGGTCATCGCAACTGCGGATTCGGACTGGATGGTATTGGATAGTTGTTTGCATGGACAGCGTTACAAATGCGAGGAGCGTAGTTAGTTGTACACAATCGTGAATGACTCGGACTTTAACGAAAACATGTGATCTCGTCCCACAAGCGTGTCTCCGTGAGAGAGTCGAAGGTGTTATTGGGGACGCGATGTGCGGGGCTTACGGCTTGCCTCTTCGCATCTCTTGCCACAGTAACGGCCGTTACCTTCCTTTATGAAGCCACGGCACTCTTGACAGGTCTGTCCCAAGCCGTCGGGATCGACATGTCTGTCGGACTGTTTCGGAGGCCTACTACGGTTGCTTGGAGCGGTGCATTCTCCGCTACAGGTTTTCTTTCCCTTCTTCCCCTGAGATGGGCTACAGTTCTCACAGAGCTTAGGCAACGCTGGTTTTACAGCGGGCTGCCGCGCATGGGGGTAGACGGTAGTGTGCGATGAGGGCGGCCCCATTTGCTGCTCGGCATGTTGCACAGTGGACGGGTGGTAGCCAGGGGTACTGGGCGACGCCACGTCACGACGGCGTACGTTCAAGTTGCTGCAGGATTCACTGCAGAACTCGGAGTCAAGACGAGCAGGCATTGTTCGGCAGACCGAACAGCAAGATGCAAATCCAACAGTGATCGCGCGACTACAAAAAAAACATTCAACAACAAACCCTTAAAGGAGAGCACATATTTGTTTAGGACATACCCGATGTGTTCTTCGCAATACTCACGTTGCTCGTTTATGCGTTGGTCGAAAATGGCTGGCTTATTACAACCTGGTAATTCGCATTTAGGCACATTATACCGGGTCTGGTGGATATTACTTGTCGAAGAGCCGTGGGGTTGTGAATGAACACGACCTTCGGACACATCCGAGTTAGGGTCCCTATTTTGAACTGCCAGTGAACGTGAAGGGGATGGGGCTCACTCGCAGTAGTCCGAATGGTAGGGGAAGGCTGGAGCTCCGTGGTGACGTAACGGGTCGGTACGGCGCCCCCTGGGGCGCGGTAGCCTCCCTCTTGCCATTGTTGTTTCGTAGGTGAAGCTGGGGCGACCGGAGAGGGATGGGTAGCCGATGTATTCGAAGCGTAAGGCCCTGAAAATGCGGATGAGCGCGGAGAATGACTAGAAAAATCCTGGCGCACCGGAACTTGAAGGGACGGAACTCATGTAATTGGGCTGGTGTGAGACGCCACGGCCGCTGTTACTGGCTGGTAGTCCACTGTGAACAGGGTGCTGCTGGTAACCTTGAATGCATGGCATGGCGACGCAACGGTGGGTAAGCGACTCGATGCTATTTCTGTGAATGCAAGCACTCACCTATTTGCGACGAGGAAGTCACGACTCCCTGAACAGAGTGACCAGGGGGAGAGTAATCGGATGGGGTGCGGGCCACTCTTGGACCACTCTCTACCCCCAGCTGACCCTGCGCCCCTTGGACCGAATGTGGGTACACTGAGCGAGTCGGCGTGGTCAACGAAAGCATAGTCTAGTCTACGCATAACGCGCCCTACCTTTCCGGTTACTGTCATGTTCGCGGTTGTAATACATGTCTTGTGCGTTTGAAGTCATATCCCGTAGTGTCGTCGTCCTTGTGCTTGGGTGTGCAGTTCCCGGGGAATCAGCTACGGGAAACAAAACGCTTAAATTCGTTAGTCGAGAGTCAGTTATCGTTATCGTGCCATTTTCCGGGGGGGCGTCCCAGGGCACAATGGATGGATATCGAAGCCAGGTTCCCAATCAGGCGCGTTAGGTTAACGCCGTGTCAAGCATTTTGAAATACTGCCCACACGACTTTGTCTCTATCACACGCATTTCGGAGAAGCGTCGGCACATGACAGATGGCACTTGAACGTGTAGACGCTGATACCACGGGGATGACTGCGCAACTGCGCGACAATCGCGAACCCACGAGCCCCGATCTATCGGCATACGATAGTCCCCCCCATATTATAAAAAGAACCATATTCGAATTCTGCGGGGAACGAATTCTGTTACTGTAGAAGAGCGAAGAGAGCGCCCCAGCCGGGAGCATTTGCGTTTTGAAAAGATCTTGACTGGCGAACATGTGAATGCGAAGCCTTGTGACACGTGTACGCACGACCTTGACAGGGGTTTTCACATAACCCTCGCTTGCCTCTACGCTTGCAGAAACTAGGACGCACGATCGATGTGCTGACATCATGAACATTGGATAGCCCTTCGGAGGAATTGAGCGGAGACATAAACAAACGTAGGTGCTACACTCGGGCGCACGTCAATAAATTCAAACAAGGTGATTACAAAGGGGGTAAAACACCACATACAGCCGCCAACGAAGAATCGTGTCTCTCGCTTGATCACATTTTCCTCTTTGCGAAATATACGTCACTAGAAAGGGAAGAGCGTACCGCATGTGAGGTTTATCTGCCGGTGGGTAATTTCCCCGAAACCAACAGTATTCTGCACCCTCTCTTGCCGGGATGTGAACTTGGTTCGCTTTCATCGGATAGTCGTAGACTTCTAAAAAAATGCATGGATGCTTGAGCCATAGCCACTTCCTGTTGGCGGATTGAATAGTAAGACCTGATGATGACAAGGTCGGGCCAAAAAGGCATGTTCCGAGCTCAACTCAACAGCTAACTCTGGCACTCTCGTGGTCCACGAAATCGGGCACATCTCCTCGGATATTCGGACCTCAGGCACTCGCGAACATTTCAGCTAAACTTTTGGTACTACTAGTACCATATTGGGGGCACCCTACAATCTGTTGAGGTTGTCGAGCGCCTTTACTGCATAAGTCAGTACAAACCGTGAGCAAGATAACTTCTGACAACCATGCATCGGGATCCCGAAACCTGACTGAAGCTACGACGACACCTGTCAAAGACATGTCAGTGGAAACCAGCGCTAAGAAAAGCCCCTGCGCAACCGTCGTCCGTATGCACAGGCGACGGCTTCGGAGAGGAGGCTTCTTCTTAGGTCGAAAGGTAGTCAAAAAGACAGGAGCGATAGGTGGAATGATTCCGCAATGGGACTCCGACAAGGGAGAGGAACAGGAGGGCCACGGAAATGAGAAATGTCGCATGTAGCGGGCCTCACCCCATACAGCAGGACAGCCAAGAAACGAATGACTCGGGAAGGAAGGTAAGACATCCGCTCGCTCGTCCACCACGATTGGGCAAAGGAACCGATCATCTGTACAAATCGGAGAGCGCAGTTTCCGGACAGAAAAACTTGGTGTATTTGCACTACTCCCACATTGCAACCCGAACGGCATCAGGAATGAGCTGAGGCGCATCCTAGTGCCCATTGTGGCACCCTGACACCTGTGGCCTGCATTCATAGATCCGAACCATCTTCTGCCAAAATGAAAAAAAAAAAAAAATTGGTCCACGCCCATGGGCGCATCAGTCTCTCCGAAGTCCACGGGGCGTCGTCGAAGTCCCGCTTCGGTTCAGTTCTCTCATCAAATCAGCCGCCAGCCGCACGAAGACTTGTGGGCCTCCTGATCTCGAGCGAGCGGAGAGTAAAAATCGCGATCGATGCCTTGCATTCGCGTTCAATACACGTTGAGGTAGTGCGGCGGCCGGATGATGGATGGCACAGGCGCAATAGCTCTCCGCCGGATCCACTCACTAGCCTTCCAAGTTGGCACCACCACCTCGCGCGCCTGGAAGGCGCTTAGATCCGTCAGCTGGCCAACAATGCGGCAGCTATCGATGTTGTATCAAAAACACGAAGAGACACAGAAGGGGCTGTAGAGTTGGTATGGGGTGACCGTAGGCGCGCGATTCGGAACTGGGACGGAATGATGTACACCGACGCATGTTCAGAGCGTCTAGACGGGTGATGAAAGATTTGGCAATTCCAGGAAGATAAGATAAGGAAGAGATAAGATGATGAGTTGTGAAAATCGGGTGGGCGATGAGGGTCAATTTGCAAAGGTACCACACAGTACAGTACGTGGCTACATGGCTATGCAGAAACGTGACCTTGCACGCATACGGGATAACAGACTCCTCGGATAAGACCGCGTACCACGAGGGGTAGAATCGCGCTGTTTAGACACTGAACCCTCCAAGACGACCAAGTCAAAGAGTCGGACCGCTCGTTTTGGACTCGCGGAGGCTTCGACATTTTTTTTTTCGATGAGATCTGCACCCAATTCATAGAAACTCGGGCCAAGAGACGGTGAGGTCTAAGGGTTCACATACCGGGAAATTCGCCCCTTGGCCAACTACGTGAAGAAGTTAAAAACCAAGGACCGGGATCCTAGCAATGGAACATGACGCACATCGGTCGGATTGCCCAGCAGATCCGCCAACTTATAGCCCGAACCGTGGGACTGTCAACGTTACAGTCTCACCTTCGGTTGACGTTGCGGAGTTAAACTATTTTTTAATGGTCAACATGGAGGTCAGGTCAAGTTATCTCCGAGTCATCGTCGCGTGGCAAAGGCCGAGAAGAACTCGACGCGGTTGTTTACCCGTATTATGTGAGCGGACTTTCACGATTCATGGAAGCAAACTCAACACAAACTTGAAGAAATGAGCTTCAAGATTTAACTGTAAGGTCTTGTTACTGGCTTGAACCAACTCGACCTTGACCATGACTGAAAACGGGTCAACGATGACCAGCAAAATCTTCATATTCGAACAAATATTATTAGGGACCAGAGAGATCATTGGCCCGATGCAAGAACAAAGACAAGAACCAGGGAGGGCTACTGTGCTACAAAAGCCAGAAACTATAAATAGGGCCACTACATACGAGCGTTGACAACAAAAGTCCGTTCAATATGAGAAAACAGTCGAACTGGTACTAGTAACTTGGAATTGGGACACCATTCTTGTTGCAACTATGTCCCCCGCAATACTTGTGGCCATACTTGCGAGGCCAGACTGAACAATGTCTACAAACCTTCTCTATCCTTCGTCCCAGCCCCACGCTAAGGTGATGTTAGGATGGGCATGAACTAGGAAGTAACGACGATGACATACTGTATATGTTGCGGACTGCACCACTCCCAAAACTCATTGCGATCTCGATCGAAGAACATAGGTCGATTGCACTCTGGAAGCCTACAGCTATATTCTACAAAATGGTCATTTAAAAACGAAACCGCCAAGTTAACAGCAGTACTCACGACGACCTTGTACGGGACCGCTTCCAGGACTTTTTGGCCGATGCTCGTCCTCGTTGTCAAATCTATACGCGTCCCGATATTGGGACTGCGCTGCGCCGCTTTCTTGAGGTTGAGTTCCTCGGTATTGGGGATCAGGAGCAACGCGCGTCACGGTGGGAGTGGCAGTTTGATACAAGTGATTAGTCGAGCGAGAGCCATCAGAGGTGTTTGTGCCGTAGCCGTGGGAACTAATATGGCGGGATGTCGGCGCCGGCGGCTGTGACACGGGATACGAGGCATTGGTAGAGTCGAATGTTTGCGTAGGAGGGTAATAGGCCGTCGACTGTCCGGTATAGTTGTTGTGTTGGACAGCATTGCTGGCAGGAGGGTAATGGGTCGCCGGCTGGCCGTGTTGAATAGAACTGCTTGAAGGAGCGTAAAGCGTTGTGGGCTGTGCGGGGTGGCTGCGTGGTACGGAACTGCTGGCAGAAGGGTAATGACCTGCTGACTGTCCGGAGGGCGTGCGTTGGACGGAATTGCTGGCGAGGGGGTATTGGGTTGCTGAGTGCCCAGAGGGGCTGCGTTGGAGAGGACCGCTGGTGGAAGGCGAATGCGGCTCTGGGAAAGTAGGGTTCCCCGTCGCATAGCCGGCGTAAGGGTCGAGGTACGCCTGCTGAGCCTGCTGGGGTTGAGGGGCTCCGTTGTTATACGACGGGTATACGGTGACTTTGGAATCAACACGTCAGTTCTGTTGTTGGGCGAAATCGGGGATGTGGTACTACTTTGTTCTGGATATTCGCTTCTCGACGGGACTTGTGGTGAAGTAGTAGAAGTCGGGTACCTTGCCTGGGAAGCGGACTGTCGTCGTTGGTGCTGTTGGGGTACATTCTGAGCACTTGTTTGCTGAGTACCGTACTGGTTGGGGTAGAAGCTCATGGTGGAGTGCGCGAATAAGATGAGGGGGGGACCTTGGGTGGACCTTGAAAGTCTTTATCCATATCGTCCAAGGCGGCGCAACAGTGCCTCGGACAAGCCGCGTTGCAGCACTTGGTCAAACAGACTCCCACAACTATGTTCAAATGGGTCATGTGGACACGGCGGTCTTCGATTGGATGACCTGATGGATGGACTGATTCCGAAGCACCAGCCGAACGTAATGTTCACCCCCCGCAATCGTACCGTGGCGGTTCCTGAAAAGATGAAATCAATGAAATTACCTCTTTCTCGTGGGACGGCGCGCGCCGAGACTTCATTCGCTTGCACCGCGACTACTCATTGTACTGTAGGGCTCGTGACGCCTACGTCAGGGACAGTCGAAGGGAGCGATCGAGGACAATGTGGTGAGTGCGTGTCTCGCGTGCATGCATGCTCGATGCGGCCTCGGGGGCACCGGGCAAGGTAATAAGCGCCGACATTCTCGCAAATGTTCTATTTTGAGCGTCGCAAGCTGATAAAATCGAAATTTTTTTGAAAAAGGAAATAATATGAGCTCACGAAGAGCCACCGCAAGTTTTCAGTTCAAAACGTCGTCAGTAATGTTGGTAATGATCCAGAAAAACGGGGGCTTGAACCCGCTTCGGCGTTCACGAGCGATTGGCCCAGATTGGATCGAGCAAACCATAGCTATGTGAGATCGTCGGTCGCCATCGGACTTACAGTAGAGTCATTGAGTGGGAGTTCTAAGCCATCAAATTGTGGGCATGTACTGTACGAATGGAAGGACAGGGACGTAATAGGTACAATTGCATTATCATACCATCTTTTGCTGCTATATAGAAGTTACATGTGGGGTTTGTTATCTACGACCATTATTACCGCGGCCTGGTTTGGGGTTCCCGTCGAGTCACCTGTACGCCATAGTAAGACCCTTGGACCTGAAGTGCTTGGCGTTCCTGCTCCTTGCAGACGCGGCCACACACGCGCTCGCCAGAGCGGCGCGGACGCCTCTTGCACATCGCACAGGGTTTCGCGAACCCCGTTTCTATCGCCTGTCTGCCAGATCGTCGCAAGCTCAAATTGAGTTTTTCGCCCCCCTCCCAAGAAAGCGACAGCGTCAGACGCACAACTCGTGACCATGCCCGCAATACTCCATCTGCTCTTGTTCGGCGACGTTGTAGTACGCCGCATATTGACAGCCAGGGATAATGCATCTCGGTTGCGTTCCCGGGCTCGCGCCCTCCCGCGCCTGGGGTGGCGAAGGTGGATCATAGTGTTGCGAGGAGGCTGCTACTGCGTCGTGAGCGTGAGCGTTCTCGTATATACAGCTGATGAACTGAAAGCAGGGAGGGGAGGGCGGACGTACAACGGTGTTGTCGTGCAAGTGAAGGCTGAGTCGGGGAGGGTAGGCTATAGTCCACTCCGGGCTGCGGGCCATGTGAACCAGGATGCGAGGGACGACGACGACGTCGTTGTTGTCCCGCGCTGACAGAAGTATCGCCGGGAGCAGGAGGGGTCCACCCTGCAGAGAGATGATGATCTGTGGATGGGGTGGGTGGGTGGGTCAGGGGTTCAGAGGTGAACACGGCACGCCGTACGACGCACAGTCCTGCGGCAGACCCGAAATGTTGAGTTGAGGCGAAATGGCGGCGGCAGCCTGAGGCCTGGACTGATCAAGTTTGTGGCCTCGGCGCGTATCACGCGGCACAGAACCCGAAGCGCCCCCTGTGAAGTGTGGTGCGGCTGTCACGGTACGTGCATCGGGAGATATCAGCGCTGGATACGCCGCTGGCAGTGGCACCGTTGTCAGGTCAGGTCAGCGTACGTGAGAGACCAGCAACGAACGACCCACCCGCGTGTTGTTGTTGTTGTGGAGCTTCTGACACAGCTGCTATCTGATTTAGCTTAGGGTAGTAAGGACCTGCTGCGATGGGTGCGCCATGCTGTTGGAGACTCTGGGACTGTACATGCGATGCTTGTTCAAAGTTAGCCCGTGTTACCAGCGCCAGTCCTTTCCGCTTGCGACGGAGTAGGTCCGGGTTTACTCACAGGCGACATTATGATCAAAAGAGGCAGCGCCATTCGAAGCAGGAAGGGATGCGTTGTTACCCCATGCCTGGGTGAAAGGGTCGTAACCATTCATGGATGACGGTGGTGGTAGTTGGGTCGTTGCACTCTAGAAAAACACCGTTATTTTGTCAGGGGAGTATAGTGCCAGTGCCAGCACAGTGAGAACGAGGCCTGGACATGCCAGAGTCTTACAGGGCGCTATTAATGCACGAGACTTTCGTGAATTTGTATAAATATTTCCACGACATTTACGCCAGTAGTTCCGAGCGCTGTATTTTTTTCCTTAGACTCTCTATCTTAAGTTATGATGCAGTAAAAATTGGCACTGGTGCACAGCAAAAGACGTTATGAACTTGATACAGAGTTCGGCTACAAAGTGAAAGCCCACGGCCGGAACCAACCAACGAATGTGGCAACACATATCTCATCAGGCGCAATCCAACACTGAGGAGCAAAATGATCCATCACGGCACGTTCCACGGCGGCCCTACCGACCCGACCGTCGGTTTCTCGCGCCGCAATGCATACGAGGCAAACCTGCCCACTTAATCCCCACAGCCTCTGGGGATTATAGCAAATCGAAAAAATAAAATAAAATAATCGGATGCGAAGTGAGGACGAGGTGTGCAAACTGACGGAAATGAACTCGCGACTGCCTCGTACCCAGTTCCCCACCCCACCGCCGCCAGGCGCAAAGAAGCACCCGTGCTCTTTCCAAAATAGGGAGGGACAGGGCTGGTGGCGACCGCTCTGGCGCTGCTGAGCACGAAACAAAGAGGTGCCGGGCGTAGTTCCTACACCTGTAGGACAAGCAAAGCCCTGATCGATCCCGTGGAAACCGGATCTCCGTATGGCAGAATCTCATCGGGGGATCGCATCGGGGTCTCGCTTCGTCTCTCGGTGAACCGGTCCGAAACTAGTGCGATGGTCGTCACAGTCCGAAATAGAGAAAAAACATCCGCCGAGCGCAGCATTTTCATCCAACGACCCATGGGAAAAAAAAAGGGAGTTCTGCGCTACCAGAACTAATGGATAAATCTCGGGCGGTGTACGTACACGCCAATCACTGCAGAACATGCGGACGTTCTCTTGGATGCTTCTCCTGTCACAAGGGGGTAGACCGCACCATGAGCGGTGTGTGATCCTGTCTTTTAGTAAGTAGCCGAGAGGGACCCCAAACCTACATGTGTCCCCCCTACGCGGCGAGCATATTCCGCCACTGCTGTCCACCGACCTCGCCCAGTACACGCTCCACCTCTGCCGGCTCCAGATTGAGCACGATGCGCCGCGCCCCGCGCGCCTCGGACAACACGACGCGCGCAGCAAGCAACGCGTCGAGCACGCCCTCCAGCTCGCGCGGCGCAGGTGTGCTGTCCGCAAACACGCCCGCGTACAGGTGGTGCTGGTGGCGCACGTCCGCCCAGGGGATCTCGTCGACGCCGGTGCGGCGCACGCACTTGAGCAGCGCGGCGAGCAGGATCCGCTCGTGCAGCGCGAGCGCGCGCAGAAACGCGGCCGTCGGCGAGTTCTGCAGGTCCCGGATCACGTCCTTCACGTCGTCGGTGCGCGCCGCGCGCCCGAGCGGCTGCACGAGCTCGACGGTTCGTCTGTCTGTGCTGTCAGTGGAACCGTACGGTACGGGATAGGCGAAGAACGCACCGGCAGACGTCCAGCACGCGTCGAGCGTCACCGGAGATGCTCGATACCTTCATCGCCGCGAACTTGACCGCGTCGGCTGAGAGCACGTCGGTGCTTCCTCCGAGCCGAGCGTGCACGATTTGCTCCAGCTGAGGTGTCGTATAAGGTTGGAAATTGATCCGAACCATACCTGCCAGCATTCATCAGCGCTCTAGCAGCGACGGAGTGACAATGGCTTACCGAGTCGGGAACGAACGCGGCCCGACATGACGCGCTCCGGAAGGTCCATGGTATTAGCTACGGCGAGAACAACCAGCTTCGAGCCAGCAAGCGTCGGCCAGTTGAAGAAATTATACACCACGTCCTGCTTGGCTGTCATCAACTGGTCCAATTCGTCCATCAGCACGACGCTGTATCTGTCTTGAGCCAACCGACCTGTTCTATAAGACAAAACGACCGACCAAGCATGACCACCTGGTCCCGCACTCCGGAATGACCCAAAGTGCCGCGATAAGTTCTTCAGAGCTGCCTTTGCGCTGAGACGCAGGTGCCCGTCGGTTGACGAGTCGTGTCCCGAAATAGCCTCCCACAGCAGACCATAAGCCGCACTCGGCTCAGGAATCCGCAAACCATTGATCTCGACATACGTAAAGGGGTTCGTCTCCTACTCGAAAACAACACCGCGTCAATCATTCAGCGCCAGAGTCATCAAAGAACATACGTTCTGCTCCGCCATGCGTTTCAACTCTCTCACCACCGCATGCACAGTGGCTGTTTTACCCGTGCCCGGTACGCCTGAGATGTCTGCGCCAGCAATGAGGATATGTGCTACTGCCTCTAAAAAAAAAAAAAACAACGCACAAATACATCCGCCGCTTCCCTCCTCCAGCAACTCCTCGACCGCGCGCATGACCCGTGCGTATTCTTCAGTGCGACAAGGAAGCGCCTCCGGGCGCGCGCCGACATGCAGCGCATGCATCGCGCGCAACCACGGGTCCGTCTCCGTCGGCGCTTCGCCAAGCGCGAAAGCGCCGGCCATCTCGGGTGGCGGGGCCAGCATGACAGTGCGCCGCGCGCGGGCACAAATGGCGCGTTTTGAGTGCGGGGTCGGTGCGGCTAGAGCCGCCGCTGGCGCGACACGTTTGCGGCGGGGCGTCGTGGGCGTGGATGCGGCGGAGGTGGCGCGACGGCGCCTTTTGGAGGGCGTGCGGGGAGTCGCGATGACGTCGTCGTCGTCGGGGGGTAATGTACGCGCGACAGAGTCGACGCCGGAGGATTCGCCGTCGCTGTTTGCGCCTTGGACCGGATCGGGATCTTCTTCGGTGGCCTTCCTCTGCCGTTTCGCGACAGGCTGGACGGCAACTACCCAGGGAGCACCAGAACCCCATTCGGCACTATCTGCCTTGGCGCGTCCGAGGGACTGTTCCCAGTGGCCGCGCCAGTCCAATTCGTAGTACAGTCCGCGTCGAGAGTCTACTGCATTGACGCAGAAGAAAGTGTTCTCCGTTGTGGATGGGGGAGCTTTATATCGAGAGGATGTGGAGGTATGACTTGCGGTCCGAGTAGATGAGACGACGCAATGGGCAAGGATGGAAGAGGTGTGGACGACAGAAGTTGCATCAAGGGAGAGATAGATCTCGTTCTGTGCAAGGAGAGTATTGTGGGTTATGTAGACGGCAACGAGGATTATGGCGTACCGGTAGATGCCCCCTCTTCGCACGCAATTGCGCAAGTTCAGTTGGGCGAAGGAACCAGTGCACCTTTGCGAGCATCTGCGAATCCGTGACGGGTCTGGATACCTCCCATAGAGCAATTATAATGCCAACACTTGGCCTGTTGACGTTGGTCGCGAGAAGCACCGTGTCTCCGACTGAGAAATGTTCAGATGCACGCGAAGAACGAGAAAACTGTGCATAGAATGTTGTGGATAAGTCGTCAATAGACTCCTCATCGTCGATCAGGTCTGCAGAGACGGCGTTGCGGGTATGAAGTGAAGGGGATGACCACTTGTCGTCGCGACGTTGCGAGATGGAAGGCTGGCTGGCGAAAACAGTGGGTTGATACCGCTTAGAGCGTCGGGGCGTCTGTGGTGTTGTTGTTCGACCGTCGAGCTCACCGTTGACCGCCATTACTGTCACGCAGTCACAAACGCGACACGTCTTGTCACAGTATCGGTCATCCGTACAAATACATCTCGTAGATATAAAATAATACAATCTCAGCTTTCCTCCAACTCTGCCAGAAGTTGTTCATTATTAAGTATCATGTCTGCGAACATCTGTCGATCAACCACGCGGTGACGTGAGTCATTTCCCATCTCTAGGATCTTTGGAGGGGGCCCACCGATGTATCCACAGGTTCCTTCTCCAGTTGAAGCCTCAGCTCACCCCAATTTGGAGTGTTCACCTCGAGTAGCTCGCATCCGCGAACCGCCAGTGCATCTGCGCCATCGTTTCCTGGCACACCTGAGTGCCCAGCTACATATTCAAACCGGACCTTCTGGCCGGCATTCTTTCGCATGGATATCAAGGCGTCCGCGTACATTATGAGCTCCGAGTTTTTGACCCGCGTCCCCTGGAATGTACGAAAATTCTTCTTGCGCCAACCGGTAAGCCATTTGTCAATGCCTGCTCGTCCAATTAGAAAAGAGTGGTGAGTCAGCGATATGAACAAATACATTTCACAGCGTATTTCGAGTCAGTTTTGATGACGAGGGGTATTAGTGTTCTTGGCGCGGTCTGGAGAGCACGAATGATGGCCTATTTCGACGTATTTCAGAGAAAGATTCAGCGGAGAATATGTTAACCAAGCGCACAATCAGCTCGGCACGATTGTTAGTCTGCGGGTTCCCTGGACAGCGTTCGGAGATGTTTCTGCACGCGAGGCGCAGTCAGTGAACTGGAGGCCCGTGACCGAGAGAACACACACCGAGGATCATTGGGGCCCCACCACACGCCGACGCCAGCAACGGACCCAGCCTGCCCGTTTCTTGAACAAGCACCGTCTGTGTACACGACATCCTCGAACACCGTCGACGAGGAGAACCCGGTAGGTTTTGATGGTCCTGCTGCGGCGCTCAGAGGTGCATTGGACGGACCGGCGACGGGCGTCAGTGTGATTGTTGATAAGGACTGTGACGCTTTCGTTGGCGCACTTGGACCAACAACCGAAGCCCTTGTCTGGCTGAGTGTGTCTGCCGGCTCGATATCGGACTGCACGGGGTCTGGCGTGTCGCGTTGGTTCAGCCATGCCGTTGCAGCGTCGAAGCCCCTCAGTTTCTTAAATACCGCATTAGGATAACGGAGCACTTGCTCGCGGCATTCATCCCTGATCACACGAAGCGTCAGCGATATTGTTCTCAATAGTAAGGGTGTCGAATGTAACCATGTCTCGTATATTCCCGGCTCTCTGCCTACTCTGACGGCAAAGTATACCCGGGGCGCTTTTGGCATCGTGTCAGAGCAGCGGACCGCAACAGCCAAAGGACGAGAGGGGTGGTGGTGATGGTGGTAAACGTGTAAATGGACCGCTCTGGATCGGGACAACAACATCCCGGCCACAGGGTTTGTCGTCATCTCTTTTCCCTTTTAGCTAGCAACTCCTCTCTTATGTAATCCAGGCCGAGTGTATGCATCCTCTGCACTGCATATGATATAACCTCACACTTCTTTATTCCCAACTGTCGCTCGCGCTCTGTTAACGGTACCATCGCTCCCCGTTGGGGTCCAGGGTCTCAAATATCTAGAAAATTAACTCGCCAGAATTCTCCTGCGAGGACTGCTTTGTGCAGGCAGAGGGAGTACGCTCGGTTTCACTATATCTCTCGTCCCGCACTGTCATTGGGTTGAGCGACTTGAGCCGACGAAGAGCAAGGCGGAGCGAGCTGTAGAAAGGTCTATCCCTTTAGCCAACGCAGGGACTGCTAAAGCCTTGGTCCGTGTCGCGGCAGGTTCGGCCGCAGCGGTACTAGATCTTGCCTGTGGCCCTCAGTACAAGATCACGTCCTGATGCTACACGCGCTCAACATCCAGTGGCGTTCTCTGGAGGCGCACTCAGGGCGAAGCTTATCGAAGACCAGTTCTCTGCAAGCACGAGACAGGTATGGAAACTTTCGTTCCGCCTGGCTCACGGGTGGCACGATTGACAACTGGGTTTGCGACTAAACGTTGAATGTGCAGCGGAAGTCACTAGCGGAGAAACATAGTGGAGGTCTCCCGACCACTGAACAGATACTTACAGATAATCACAGCATGACATCGATTCGCGACCCAGAAAGCAGTATGAAATTACGGGTATGAGACAATAGAATACACAGCAAAGGATCGGAAGGAAATAAGGCAATAATATACCGAACCTGAGAAAGCTATCGAGGACGAGTCGCAAGGAAACCACAAGAGTGTTCATTCGTCGCTACCAGGCTCCACCTGGGGGCCCTCAGCGCCCTCCGAATCCTCAACCGCAGCCTTCTTTGACCGCTTCGGGGCTTTCTTGGGGGCCCTCTCCTTCGCATCTTGGCCACGTCTGGGATTCTCGGGTGCGTCTTTCCACAACGCGCCAATCTAGATACGGTCACGAGAGAAGAGAAGAACAAGTGGAGTTGGGACGCACATGCTTCATGGCGTCCTTATTAGTCTTTCCGGGATTTTCTGCTAGGTATGTCTTCATATGTTCTTTGACAAAAAGGTTGTACGCAGAAGGTGCGCGCTTCGGCTTCGCCTCGGCTGCAGAGGGGTATGAGTATATGCGCATGTATGCAGGCAAGACACTGACCGTCTTTGGGCTTCGCGTTAGCGCGACGGGTTGCAGTCTTGGTTGTGGTCTCTACGGACAGGGTTAGTGTTAAGAGTAACAAGTGACACAAAAAGGACACACCTGTTGCAGTCCTGGCCATGGCGAATGAAAGTGAAGAAGTGGAAAGGGGTCATAGGGAAGACCTTATATTGTAGTCGGGGTCTGAATCCAAAAAGGACGCGTTTGATCAACAGAGCGAGATCACGTGTGACGAAGTGAGTAGTACTTGGTCCGTGCACTCGAGTCTAAAAATAAATGACGGTACTTATGTAATGCATTGAAGCGAGTTCTTCTCGCAAATAGCCGAGAGACTATATATAACGTTCTGGCCGTCGCGACGTCTTTTTTTTAACTCAACTACCTCGTCGCCGTCTTGTTGCGCACTCTTCTCTTCTCTTTGACACCCGTCTCTTTCTCTTCTTCCACTGCCCATCCTTGGTCGCCATAATGGCCCGCTCCGCTCTTTCTGTTTTTGTGGCTGTCGCCTCTGCTTCATACGTTGCTGCCCAGGTTCCTACCTTCCCAGCAACCCCCCTTGCCTCGCTGAGTTTTGCCTATCCCTCCCAACTTGTATGTGTAGCTTTTATTCGAATTTTCTCTGTCAAATAGTCTGACATTCGTGCCCAGCCCTACAAAGCCGTTCCTGATACGTACGTTCGCGGAACTCAAACCGGCTACAACATCTGCAACTCGACCACTGAAAACCAACAGTCCCTATGCCAGACTGCATTTGTCAACGACATCTCTGGTGCGTTTGACTAGATACTTATGTCCCTGAGGCTGATGTAGCGTTCAGACTTTTGTATATTCGCTCCTCCTACTGCCAATTCGACCATTGGTGACACGGAGGGAGAAGAAGTCATTTGGTGCACCAAGAAGGGTCATGGTGGCCGGTTAATTCCCGATGGAACTATCACTGGTGTTCAAGTCCTCAATAACGCCAACTATATGCAAATCGTCGCATTTATGAATCAAGTCAACATTAATATCAACTCGGAGGACTCTGGTGGCGAGCTTGATCCCCACGGGCAGGATCTGGTGCGTTCTCTTTGGCGAGCACTGTAGAGTTGTCCTCTGATCGCCGTTCCCACAGAACGGAAACCCAATGGGTGGTTTGTTGTATTCGACTCATTTCAGCACGAGTATTCAGCAGATCCATGAGTGGAACATGTTCGTTTCTAAACCAATTTCCTTATTTCGTGTACTTATTCTGCCTCCAGGTTCGTTGGTGGTAACGTCACTGCGGCCAAGATTTGCAATCCTTCCGGGTCCAACCCTGCTGGTTATTGCCAGCACACACTCGATCGCATCGGCGTGGCATATAACATGCCTAACAATGCTCAGAATAATGTCTTCGAAGTGTGCGACTCTGATGCTATGGATATCCCCGGCGTCTATACCTTAAACGGACAAACGCTTTCCTACTCTCAACCTGCTGAGTCTCTGGGCCCGATCTCAACAATGCCCTACACTCCCCGTATCCCTTCCAGCTCTAACTGCCAAACCTTCCAGAGCTCCGCATTATACACAGACATCGTTTCCGTCTCCGCTCCAACCCCAACTGGCGCATCGACTTCTACTCCTACTCCATCTGGGAAGAGCAGCGGCTCGAGTGGTACCACTGGTACCCGTACTAGCAGCGGTTCGCCTGCCTCGTCTACATCCGGATCCAACGGCGCTGGTGCGGTCACCATCTCCCTGTTTTCGAGCATTCTCGGTGTCGCATTCTCTGTCGCGTTCCTCGCGTAGATGCATATGTTTGACGCTGTTATGACGTGGTATGATGACTGCGGGTTCGTGGCGTAATGGTGTGGGTATCCATGGCGATAGCGGACGCTCTTACTATATCAATTTGCGTATACCGTGCATTTTCTTTTCCGAACTATTCCTTATCATTTATTCCCCCGCGTGTGCGTCAATCTGTCGGTCTTGGATTGCCTTTCTCTGCACATTGTTAAGCATGTGCGGAAGTGAATGATCGAATATATTTTTGTTTTTATTATGTGATAAGGGATTTGTTCCACTACAGCACCCACATAGCTCAACGTGCGCACATTCATTCGTACCCACCACCACTGGCGCGGACGCTTAGACTTGATGTGATGGCAAATATATGTCAAGGACAAGGATATGCTGTATATATGTAGTAGTGAGTTACAGTCGACTCGTACAATAACTCGAGGATTAGTGGGCTCTGTTGTTTGTCCTTTGCCAATAGATAGTGACAGCCGAATATGGCGCCCGTCGATCATTGACATGGTTGACACGCTGATGCCGCGGCTGAGAACTCTCCTGGTAATCTATTGCGAGTCCGACTCTCACCGCTGCATCTCCCACTCGGACATCTTCTCTTTACAAGGGTGAACGTGGACCGGCCACATGTGTGACCGACAGGGAGGGTGTCGCCCTCATGTTCCCACCCGGCGTTGCAATTAATCCGGTGGGAATACAACTCTGAACTTCTCATCGATCCCAAGGAATGCAATTCCGAATTGTAAAGGTGGATGGAACGACCCATGTTGTAGTCACCCTCCCATTGGCCACGGCTCACACGAGGCGCCCTTACGCCAGCGTCGCTATTTCATGTTCAGCTTCACCCCCGGACGCCCTGAACATTATTTAGTCCCCCCGCCTCACAAGCACCCAGGCCCCATCTCTTGTCCTTCTCCCTCGCAGGACTATGGATAAAGATAGTATTCAGGTCGATCTTGAACACGGTGTCTTACCACCATCTCCAATACAGGGTCTCTATTTCTCTTCCTCTTCCATTATCCCCGTGACAGCCGGGACTCACATCTATTTTTGACATCAGTGCCCACACTATCCGCCGCAGCGGGACATGGTGAATCTGCAAGTTTCAGTCCAATCAGTTCCCCTCAGTCCGCGCAGACCTCCGACTCTGCCCTCGAAGAAAAGTTCTCTCTTGGTGAGTAGTGTTTCGCCCTCCTGTCGTGTCTACTCACCGCACCCGCCAGACGATGGGTTTGGCAGCCTGAGCGCCCGGACCATCGACCAGGTCATGAACGGTTTTAATCGCAGAGATACAGGCCCTCTTGGCCAAGCCCAATACGGTGACCCATCAGCCAAGATCTGGGGTCTGTATCTCTCGCTAGCAGAAAAGTTCGACAAGGAGCACGGTGACAGCTGGGCAGGAAACACGGACGGGGTATTGGTATTTGTGCGTATACACCCCCGCCGTTTGAGGTTGACTCAACTCGAAACCTCTACCTACATAGACCGGTCTTTTCTCCGCGACGGTGGCTACCTTTATCGTAGCCAGCTACCAAAGTCTGCAGCCCAACTCTAGCGACACCGCTGTCCTCTTACTTTCTCAAATATCGCTGCAGCTGACCGCGCTTGCCAACGGCACTCCCTCACCACCCCCATTGACCCTCCCCGACGCGGCTTCCTTCAAACCGAGCCCTTCTGCCGTGCGCGTCAACACGCTGTGGTTCATCAGTCTTGGCATGAGCACTGCCTGTGCGCTGTGGGCGACCCTCATGCAGCAATGGACTCGCCGGTACGTGCAAATCGCCGATCGGCCATACGCACAGCCAAAGCGAGCGCGCATCCGTGCATTCTTCGCCGACGGCGTCGAAAAATTCGCGCTGGGAGCAGCGGTCGAGGTGCTCCCCGTCCTCCTGCACACGTCCGTGTTGATCTTCTACATCGGGCTCATCGACTTTCTCCTCAACATCAACCATACCGTCGCCTTTATCATGCTCTCCCTCGTCGCGCTCTGCGTCCTGGTCTACTTCGTGCTGTCCATCATGCCGCTGTTCTACCACAACTCGCCCTACCAGACCCCGGTCTCGTCGCTCTTTTGGTTTTTCCATGAGGTGACACCGCTCGTCAAGCTGTGGTTCCACAAGCGCACCGAAGACGTCCAGCGCAGCATGGCCGAGCGTCGTGAAAAGATCGCGCTGGGCATGCGTCGTGCGCTCGAAAAGACAGCTGCCGGCCTCTCATGGGAGTGGGACTCGTTGGCGCTTCGGTGGACCCTGATGTCCTTAGACGAGGACCACGAGTTAGAGGAGTTCCTCGACGGGCTCCCCGGGCTCTTCCGCACCTCATCCCACCCGCCCGCCCCCGAGCTCCGCACCGACCTCGAAGCGCCCGTCGAGACCGTCGCCGACAAGCTCCTCGCCACCTGCTCGACCGGCTTGCTCTCCGAACCCGCCCGCCGCCAGCGGCTGACGGTCTCCCTGAGCGCCATCTGGTGCTTCCGCCGGACGATGGAGCGGCACTACAACGCGGTGCGGGAACAGTGGATGGCGCATGGCAAGGCGACGAGCGACCCGTGGTGCCCGCTGTCGACCGAGACCTGGGTGATGGCGGCGAACATGACGGCGGACCCGGACCCGGCCACGGCGCTGCGTGCCCATTGCGTGCAGGCCCTCGTCGCCATATTGCGGCGGTATGGCCGGTGGCACTGTCCCAAGTCCGAGTGGTCTGCGCTCTTGCAGCGCCAGCTTGCCGTCTCGTCCGACGTCGTAGAGCGATTCTTGAATGGGGACTCCCTGCAGCTGGCGGTGGCGGCAATCCTGCTCGCGAACGCGCTTCCGCTGCTGCGCAAAATGGAGGACGATGGCGGCCCGGCCACGTCACTCAAGGTGGAGATCAAGGCGATTTTGGACTCGATATGCCACGGGCTGGACGCGTCGACTGTATCCGAGGATTTGCGATCCCTGTTCGTTGATTCTACCGAGGTCTTGGCAGTATTTCATGTGAATGACCCTGCGTCGCGAGCCGGACGTCGCCACAGGGCAGCGTTTGACATGAAAGGGCCTTGGTCGAAGGTCTTTACTACTGGTACTACAGGAGAGGACCGTAGGACCCCTGTGCGATCATTTACACTTACTCAGGCTCGACCTCCTCGACTGTCATGGGCGGCTCATCCGTGATGATGGCATAGTATGTACCAATCGTGTCTGATCATATTATATGTGTAATGGTATCGCGTGAGTCATGGTCATGGTGTTCCAACAGCAGGCCTTTGTTCACCAACCACTACCACCAACTGGCCATGTCGTCAGGCCTCAGGTTTGTTGACAACTTACACTTTCAAGTGACCGGTACTCACATCGCGAGCGCGCGCTGAGATCGCAAAGCATCTCGCACCGCCGGCACGTAGTATACAATAAACTTGCGAATCATAGATAGATGACGCACGTGCGTGCATAGATCGTCACTCGGGGCGCTCGGATTCTCTCGGCTATGTCCGGTAATCGCACGGTCCTGTCTCTCTTGCTTCTGTTCGTCCGATTCGTGCGTGCGTGCGTGTGCCCCCGCCTCGCTAACGACGACCCGAAAGGATTTCGCTCGTTTCGGGACCAAGCGCCATGGACGTCCAAAACATCGCACCACTCTCGAACTCCTAAAGCACGCCAAGCCGGTGCGTGGTACGTCTAGTAGTTCTGGTTGCAGGTACTGCAGTTGAGAGGGCGCGGTCCGAAAACACAGGGAAGATAAAAATAGAGTCACGGTAGGATGAAATATATGTACGTGTTGAATTAACTGCAATGTCTTGTTGAAGCTACAGAAAAGAAAAGAAAAGAAATCTTATGCTTTGATACCGACCCTGATACCGTGTGACAGTGGTCCAGCGGAGTAAGTGAAGTCAGTCCGCGTCCGCTTTTACCATTTCTTCGGTCGGTCGTAACGCCAAATATTCCCGGGACAACCCGAAAGATAATTCAAACGAGCAATTCTGATCTAACACTCTTCCTCTCTCCATGGACGTCTACAGGAAAGGCGGCTGCCCCGAATCGAATCGTTATAGCAGCATAGGGCAATTGAATCCTTCACGAACTACATCATGGTCAACTACTGTGTAGGCCTTGTATCTTGTATCCGACATAAATACGAACCCACGGTAACTCGAGCCACTGGCAATAAATTGACCTATAATTGACCTATAAATAGTGTCACGGCATATACGTGACGGGGTATAATTCGCGCAGTCTCTCTGGTTGGTTATTCTGGCGGGTTAGAAGAGCCCGGATCAAGTGCGTGCATTAGTCGCAAGAAGTCAGGCGTTCCAAGACCTGTCACCTGCGGGGCCCTGCGTCAGCGAACGACGAGATTGAATACACGCAAGACTGGTGGGACGTACAGGGTCCCATCCGACGATGGCGGAGAATCCATTGGTACTGCAACCTGGGTTCGAGCCAGACACGATGTCGTTGAGGCCGTTGAGGCCACCACCGTAAAGCCAGGGGTTCAGAAAACCGAGCGGAGGCCTGCCTTGCGAAATTCGGTAGTCATTGAGTAAGGAGATAATTCCAGCCACGATCTGTACTTCGGCGGTGTCGGCGTGACGCTCGAGGATGGACGGCACAGAGAGGAGGAAGGAAGGAGAGACGCACTGGCGTTGAGCAGCTTGTTCCTTCCGCGAATAGCTCCTCTCCTTTGTAGAAAAATGGGACTTTGATCGCCTGCGCGGCAATATCTGGGATGCCGCGGCCATCAGGACTGCACAAGTTACAACAGAATATGTCAGATTAGGTCATGGAAGCGGACACAGTTGTAGAGGCCAGAATATTGTTGGCCGAGGTTGTCGAGGAAGGTCGACACTGCCTGCTGCTGGTACTCTGGGCGCGGGTAGTATTCGGAGAAACCCCCACCGGAGAGGCTGGCTGCGACCTCTGGCATGAAGCTCGTCGTTCCGCCAACGGCAGTGACGAAGGGACCGGCGAAAATGCGGCCGTGGGGTGAGCTGCCTGTACCTGCGCTTGTGTACTGTATGCCGGTAGATAATAAAAGCTACACGCACAGGTTGCGGGGAAGAGAGGAGTGAATCGGGCGGCGCAGTCACCTTTGCCAACACCGTCGTCGCCGCTTGCAAAGAGGACGCTGGCACCGCGCGCGCCGAGCTGTGCGAACAGGTTGCAGACCTGTAATGCATAGTCCTTCGGGAAAGCATTCTCAAAAGTGCCATACGACGTGGTGATCGTTTGCGGGACGTTCTGTTTGCTGAGGACAGAGTTCAACCAGACAAGGAAAACTTCGTTGTTCGGCGATGGCTTTGTGGTGTAGAAAATGTGCGGGGTCGGGTATGTCATACCCACAGTGAGTTGAATGTTGCCGTTCGCTTCTCTTCCAGGGTTAGTCGGGTCGTATTCGTCGCCATTGACTGACTCGACGACATAGGTCGCATCGATCCCATCGGGGCGGTATTTGAGCATGTACGAGGTCAGGTCCGCTGGGCTCGGGTACTCCTTTTTATATCCCGTAACGCCGACAACTTTTCGGTCCATTGCACTAGGCACGTAGGTTAATGTGCTATACAGCCAGCGCAGGAATGCCGGCGTCGCGAGTAATACGGCGGCTCAACAGCGTCGTCACGGAATGTTCCGATGGTGACTTCCCCGGTCCCACTGCGGCCGCGTCGGAGCGCTCGCGGGGTGTCTGCTCCTGCGTGAGTAGGGAGGAAAAGAACGCCGTAGGTGCCACAGTCTGCACATGCCCATCCAGCACTACAGGAAGCGAGTACCCAAGTGTGCGGATAATCGTCTCGTTCGTCTTCGTGTGCATGTACAGCTGGTATGACGCCCCGAGCAGCTCATTGGCTTGGGAAACGGGCACCCCAGCGACGGTCAGAAAACTGCCGCCATGCGTCACTGAGACTGAGGATAAAGTTATGCGGTGGTGCTCGAGCCAAGAATGGACGAGTTGGACAGTCTCTGGGTGCGGAGCGACGAGGTCAGCGACTTGCTCCCTAGACAAGTGCATGCCATATCTGTATCGGAGTAGCGGCACACGTGAGAATATGGGTAGCGAAGGGATAGTGGAGGAGACGTGCCTCGGATGATCCGGATCGCTGACCTCATTGAGCGCATCCACCAGTGCATTCTCGCGGTGTGGCTTGGGGGCGATGTAGAGATCGATGGTGGTATCGGCTGTCGGTCGGCCTAAGCACACCCATTTGTCCGGGATAGATTTCCAGGAGTGTTTGGAGTGGATGTTGTGCCAAGGCAATGTGGGAATGGCACTCAGAGGAAGGGTGGAGAGAAGGAAGAGTAGGGGGATGTCACGGTAGCGCATGGTCACAAGGGATGATGACCTGGACGGTGTCTACGGGGCAACTCGTTGTGAGGTCGAGAGAATGTAGGGGCCCTGGGGGTCACTGAGCGGTCGGATCTCAGGACTGGAGACAAAATATATATGGATCCCCCCCCCAAAAAAAAAGAAGAGAACTGGATTGGAGAGGGGGGAGTTGGGTCCGGCGTTTCATCCCGCGGACTGTGTTAAAGCGCAGAGACTCAGTGGCGAGGGATGAGCAAACTGTGAAGCCTACTGTTGACCAAGACCTGGGCGATGGCGGCGAACATGACGGCGGACCCGGACCTGGTCACGGCGCTGCACGCCCATTGCGCGCAGGCCCTCATCGCCATATTGCGACGGTATGGCCGGTAGCATTGTCCCAAGTCCTAGTGTCCCGCGCTGCTCCAGCGCCAGCTTTCCGTCTCGTCTGACGTCGTAGAGCGGTTCTTGAACGAGGACTCGCTCCAGCTGGCGGTGGCGGCAAACTTGCTCTTGAGCGCGCTCCGCTGCTGCGCAAAATGGAGGCCGATGGCGGCCCGTCCACGTCACTCAAGGTGGAGGTCAAGGCGATTTTGGACTCGATATGCCGGTTTGGACGTGTCGAGTGTGTCCGAGGATTTGCGATCCCTATTCATTGATTCTACCGAGGTCTTGGCAGTATTTCATGTGGGTGGACCCTGCGTCGCGAGCCGGACGTCGCCACAGGGTAGCGTTGACATGAAAGCCTGAGGGCCTTGGTCGATGTCGTTTACTACTGGTACTACCGGAGAGGACCGCAGGACCCCCTGTGCGATCGTTTACACTTACTCAGGCTCGACTTCCCCGACAGTTATGCCACGTAGTATACGATACATTTGGGCATATCGCCAATTAAATGACGCGTGCACGTGCATAGATTGTCTCCGAGTCCCTCGGGACGCTCGCTGATCTCCCGAAGCCACGTGCGCGGTCCTCGTGCGTGCGTGCCCCTGTGCCCATGCCCCCCTGACGACCCGAAAGGACTTCGCTCGCTTCGGGACGAAACGCGATGGACGTCCAAAACATCGCTCCACCCTTGAACGTTGAACCCCTAAGGCACGCCAAGTGACCGGTGCGTGGTACAGCGTCTAGTAGTCCGGCTGCATGCATTGCGGCTGAGAGGCGCCATCGGAATCTTCAGGGAGGATAAAATAGAATCACCATAGGATGGGACATATGCACTTGTTGAACTAACAGCAACGTGTCAAAGCTATATAAAAAAAAGAAAACTATTGCATTGATACTAAACCGATACCGTGAAACGAGCCAATTTTGATTTAACACTCTTCTTCTCTCCATGAGCGTCTAGAGGAGAGGCAACGGCCCCGAATCGTATCGTTGATAGTGGCATAGTCGCTCGCTTAGGGTGAATGAATCCTTCACGAATCACATCAGGGTCAACTATTGTGTCGGCATTGCATCTGGCATCCAACATAAATACAGATCCACGGTAACTCGAGCCATTGGCAACAAATTTATAGGTAGTCTCGCGGCGCATACATGACGGTGTATCGCTCGCGCAATCTCTCTGACTAGTTATTCTGGAGGGTTAGAAGAGTCACGATCAAATATGTGCATTAGTCGCAAGAAGTCAGGCGTTCCAAGACCTGTCACCTACAGGGCCCAGCGTCAGAAAACGACGAAACTGAATACACACAAGACTGGCGGGACCCACAGGGTCCCATCCGACGATGGCGGAGAATCCATTGGTATCGCAACCCGGGTTCGAGCCAGACACGATGTCGTTGAGGCCGTTGAGGCCATCACCATAAAGCAAGGGGTTCAGAAAGCCTAGCGGAGGCCTGCCTTGCGACAGTCGGTAGTCATTGAGTAGGGAGATAATTCCAGCCACGATCTGTACTTCGGCGGTCAGAGTGACGCTCGAGGATGGACGGCGCAGAGAGGAGGGAGGAAGGTGAAACGTACTGGTGCTGAGCAGCTCGTTCCATCCGCGATAAACTCCTCTCCTTTATAGAAAAACCAGATAGTCATTGCCTGCGCAGCAATATCTGGGATGCCGCGGCCATCAGGGCTGCACAAGTTATAACGGAATATGTCAGATTACGTCATGGAAGCGGACACACTTGTAGAGGCCAGAATACTGTTGGCCGAGGTTGTCGAGGAAGGTCGACACCGCTCGGTGCTGGTACTCCGGGCGCACAAAGTATTCGGAGAAACCCCCACCGGAGAGGCTGGCTGCGACCTCTGGCATGAATCTCGTCGTTCCGCCAACAGCAGTGACGAAGGGACCTGCGAAAATGTGGTGATGTGGTGAGCTGCCTATACATGCGCTTGTGCACTGAGTGCGGGTAGATAATAAAAGCTATACACACAGGTTGCGGGGAAGACAGGAGTGAATCGGGCGGCGCAGTCACCTCTGCCGACACCGTCGTCGCCGCTTGCGAAGAGGACACTGACGCCACGCGCGCCGAGCTGTGCGAACAGGTTGCAGACCTGTAATGCATAGTCCTTCGGGAAAGCCATCTCAAAAGTGCCATACGACGTGGAGATCGTTTGCGGGACGTTCTGTTTGCTGAGGATGGCGTTCAACCAGGCAAGGAAAAAGTCGTTGTTCGGCGATGGCTTTGTGCTGTAGAAAATGTGTGGGGTCGGGTATGTCATGCCCTCACTGAGCTGAATGTTGACGTTCGCTTCTTTTCCAGGGTTATTTGGGTTGTATTCGTCGCCATTGACTGATTCGACGACATAGGTCGCATCGATCCCGTCGGGGCGGTATTTGAGCATGTACGAGGTCAGATCCGCTGGACTCGGGTACTCCTGATTATATCCCGTAACGCCGATCACGTTTCGGTCCATTGCACTAGGCACATAGGCGAATGTGGTATATAGCCAGTGCAGGAATGCCGGGGTTACATTGGTATCATCACGGCGGCTTGGCAACTTCCCCGGCCTCATTTCTGACATACTGATGCGCTGGCGCGGTGTCTGCAACTGCGTGACTATGGAGGAAAAGAACGTCGTAGGTGCCACAGTCTGCACATGCCCATCCAGCACTACAGGAAGAGAGTACCCAAGTGTCCGCACAATCGTCTCATTTGTCTTCGTGTGCCTGTACAGTTGATATGACGCCCCCAGCAGCTCGTTGGCTTGAGAAACGGGCACCCCAGCGACGGTCAGAAAACTGCCGCCATGTGTCACTGAGACCGAGGATGAAGTTATGCGGTGGCGCTCGAGCCAAGAATGGACGAGTTGGACAGTATCTGGGTGCGGAGCGACAATATCAGCAACTTGCTCCCTAGACAAGTGCATGCCATATCTGTATCAGAGTAGCGGCATACGTGAGATGATGGGTAGCGAAGGGATAGTGGAGGAGACGTACCTTGGGTGCCTCGGATCACTGACCTCATTGAGCGCGTCCACCAGGGCATTCTCGCGGTGTGGCTTGAGGGCGATGTAGAGATCGATGGTGGTATCGGCTGTCGGTCGGCCTAAGGACTCCCAATTTTCCGGGGTAGATTTCCAGGAGTGTTTGGAGCTGATGTTGTCCCAAGGTGATGTGACAAGGGCACTCAGAGGAAGAGTGGAGAGAAGGAAGAGTAGAGGGATGTCACGGTAGCGCATGGTCACCAGGGGTAACCTCGATGGTGTCTACAGGACAACTCGTTGTAAAGTTGAGAGAAATCAGGAGAGTTAGTGACTGGTGGAATCTTAGGACTGGAAGACGAAATCCACATGGATCCCCCCAAAAAGGAAGAGAACTCGAATGGTACTGGGTTGGAGAGAGGGGGAACTGGGTCCGACGTAGTCCAGCGGCGTGATGTGAGTGCAACGTGGCGATGGATCTGCAATGAACCTTGGCGGCATCAGTCCCCCAAAAAAACACGTCTTCGTTCCGCGGACTGTGTTAAAGCGCAGAGACGCAGAAAACCCCAAGAACGGACGACTAGGCGCAGGACCTACACGGGCCACTCGAAGGTCTGGGTATTATGCAGTAATTATTGAAATAATTATTCGGTGAAGGTTTGACTTTAGTTCGCTATTCTCTGCCTTGCGGGCGTTGTGTAAACCTGCGCCGCAAATGATGAGGGGGGGAAAGAGCGATAACATCAGTGCGTTCTTGTAATGAAGGTAACGCGAACACGTATCGTCGATAAAAATCAACACATGTCCAAAACTCCCCTCGCTTTCGTCGGTAATTTCGCGGGGGGAAAGACTGGAAGGGTGCTCGAGAGAGGCCCGGGCTAGGAATAGCTTGGATCGAGGTGTGCAAGTTCCAATCCCAATCTCAATCGTAATCCACATTCATCGTGCGTCTGCTGTGCCCTTGTCAATGGCGAAAGCGGCAGACATTTGGCGGCTCACCTCGTCCTTTTCCGTCCCAATCTCTTCCTCCTCCCCCGTCGCCACCGCAAGAACAACGGCCATACAATTCTCGCAGAAGCACGCACCCGTCCACCTGATGTATACCCCGAGATTAGCTCGTCTTCGAATTCCACACTATCCTCCCAGGATCCTCCTGTCGTGTTCTTCCGGTCTGGAAACGCGGTTACTTTCCGCTTTCCTCTCCGCCTCCCGCCGTGTCTTGGTCGTCATAGTGGGCGTGTCCGTGATGACGACAGAGACGAGGCGGCGTGCACGTCGTGGTCCGTGGTGGGCAGGGGGTGGGCGTCGGTGTGTAGCGCACGGCTGTAGTAGCCGTCGTCGTTGTCGTTGTCGTCATCGGCGGCGGCATTAATGTGGTGCTCTGCGTGGTGTGCGAGCGAGAGACGACGAGAGACGACATGGACGCGCAGTCGGCGGGGCGGGGCGGGGTCGATCGACAGATCCCAGTCTCGGACTGCGATCTCTGTCCGCTCGATCGGGGTATTGATCGCCCGGCTTGCGCGGCGCCCCCTGCCACAGGTGGGCCACGTTTCGCCCTGACTTTCGCCTCCCACGAACTCCTTCAGGTCCTCTTTGTACTTACGGATTCTGCTAAGTGCCTTTTGTTTTTGGATTCTACGACGTTATCTGCTGACTTGACTGTGAAGCCTAATCTGACACCGTGACAGTCGTACAGCAGAGTAAGTGACGTCCGTGTCCGCATTTACCACTTCTTCGGTCGTAACGCCAAATCTTGCCTGGACAGAAATGAGAACGGAAACGAACCAATTCTGATTTAACACTCATCCTCTCTCCATGAACGTCTAAAGGAAAGGCAGCGGCCCTGAATCGTATCTTGAATAGCAGCATAGTCGCTTGCTTACGGTAATTGAATCGTTCACGAATCACATCAGGGTCAACTGTTGTATTGGCTTGCATCTTGCATCCAACATAGATACGGATCCACGGTAACTCGGGCCATTGGCAACAAATTGATAAATAGTCTCGCGGCACATACGTGACGGCGTATAACTCGTGCAATCTCTCTGACTAGTCATACGGGAGGGTTTGAAGCCGGATCAAGTATGTACATTAGTCGCAAGAAGTCAGGCGTCCCAAGACCTGTCGCCTACAGGGCACAGCGTCAGCAAACGACGAAACTGAATACACACAAGACTGGCGGGACCCACAGGGTCCCATCCGATGATGGCAGGGAATCCATTGGTATTGCAGCCCGGGTTCGAGCCAGACAAGATGTCGTTTAAGCCGTTGAGGCCACCACCATACAGCCAAGGGTTCAGAAAGCCGAGCGGGCGCTTGCCTTGCGACAGTCGGTGGTCATTAAGTAGGGAGATAATTCCCGCCACGATCTGTAGTTCAGCGGTCGGCGTGACTCGCGAGGATGGATGTAATAGAGAGGAGGAAGGAAGGAGAGACGCACTGGTGTTGAGCAGCTCGTTCCATCCGCGGGTATCTCCTCTCCTTTGTAGAAAAATGGGATTTTCATCGCCTGCGCAGCAATATCTGGGATGCCGCGGCCACCAGGGCTGCACAAGTTATAACGGAATATGTCAGATTACGCCGTGGAAGTGGACACACTTGTAGAGGCCAGAATATTGTTGGCCGAGGTTGTCGAGGAAGGTCGACACCGCTCGGTGCTGGTACTCCGGGCGCACAAAGTATTCGGAGAAACCCCCACCGGAGAGGCTGGCTGCGACCTCTGGCATGAAGCTCGTCGTTCCGCCAACAGCAGTGACGTAGGGACCTGCGAAAATGTGATGATGTGGTGAGCTGCCTGTACATGCGCTTGTGCACCGAGTGCGGGTAGATAATAAAAGCTATACACACAGGTTGCGGGGAAGACAGGAGTGAATCGGGCGGCGCAGTCACCTCTGCCGACACCGTCGTCGCCGCTTGCGAAGAGGACACTGACGCCACGCGCGCCGAGCTGCGCAAACAGGTAGCACACCTGTAACGCATAGTCCCTCGGGAAAGCCCTCTCAAAAGTGCCATACGACGTGGAGATCGTTTGCGGGACGTTCTGTTTGCTGAGGATGGCGTTCAACCAGGCAAGGAAAGAGTCGCCGTTCGGCGATTTCTTGGTGATGTAGAAAATGTGCTGGGTTGGGTATGTCATGCCCTCACTGAGCTGAATGTTGACATTCGCTTCTTCTCCAGGGTTATTTGGGTTGTATTCGTCGCCATTAACTGATTCGACGACATAGGTCGCATCGATCCCGTCGGGGCGGTATTTGAGCATGTACGAGGTCAGATCCGCTGGACTCGGGTACTCCTGATTATATCCCGTAACGCCGATCACGTTTCGGTCCATTGCACTAGGCACATAGGCGAATGTGGTATATAGCCAGCCCAGGAATGCCGGCGTTACGTCCGCATCGTTGCGGCGGCCTGGAGACTTCCCCAGCCACACTGCTGCCACACCGGAGCGCTTGTGTGGTGTCTGCTCTTGCGTGAGTAGGGAAGAAAAGAACGTCGTAGGTGCCACAGTCTGCACATGCCCATCCAGCACTACAGGAAGCGAGTACCCAAGTGTCCGCACAATCGTCTCGTTCGTCTTCGTGTGCCTGTACAGCTGGTATGACGCCCCGAGCAGCTCATTGGCTTGGGAAACAGGCACCCCAGCGACGGTCAGAAAACTGCCGCCATGCGTCACCGAGACTGAGAAGGAAGCTATGCGGTGGTGCTCGAGCCAAGAATGGACGAGTTGGACAGTATCTGGGTGCGGAGCGACAATATCAGCGACTTGCTCCCTAGACAAGTGCATGCCATATCTGTATCGGAGTAGCGGCACACGTGAGAATATGGGTAGCGAAGGGATAGTGGAGGAGACGTGCCTCGGATGATTCGGATCGCTGACCTCATTGAGCGCATCCACCAGGGCATTCTCGCTGTGTGGCTTGAGGGCGATGTAGAGATCGATGGTGGTATCGGCTGTCGGTCGGCCTAAGGACTCCCAATTTTCCGGGATAGATTTCCAGGAGTGTTTGGAGCGGATGTTGTGCCAAGGCAATGTGGGAATGGCACTCAGAGGAAGAGTGGAGAGAAGGAAGAGTAGAGGGATACAACGGTAGGGCATGGTCACCAGGGGTGATGAGGGCGGTGTCTACAGGACAACTGGTCGTGAACTTGAGAGAAGGCAGGAGGGTCAATGAGCGGTCGGATCTCAGGCCTGGGAGATGAAATATATATGGATCCCCCCAAAAAGGAAGAGAAAACAAACCTTGGTGGCATCTGTTGGAACATGATAAGTACATAAGGCCCTTATCTATAGCAGTTACGACATTACTGCAAGTATGCTTTCCTATTACGGTAGTTAGGATATGTACTGTACTGGGCACAATTCACCTCTGAGTGAAGAGAAGTCTTGTGGCTAAGTTGAAGTGGTAATTTATGTCAGGCATATGTAAAAATGCAATATTGTTACAATTTTCCCTTTCGTCGCTCCTGGACGCTTCCGTTCCCTGCTTCTAACTCCCATACCCCACCTTGATACGCCCATATGTAACGCTACCACAGCGTTTAGCCCGACTTGAGCTCGTAAGAGGGCGTTCACGACTTAGCTGGTAGTAGATGTCCGCGTAAGGTTTCAGTAATCCCGTAGAACACCACTAAGGCGATCCACAGAAGACGTCCCAATAGCACTAAGGCAACTCCGACTTGGCGCGTCGACAGGGCCAGGGTCTTAGACTTGGAGGTCAAGACTTAGAAGATCGTCGTCCCAGATAAGGGAAGTCAAGACTTCCGAAGACGAATGAGAGAGTGGTATTAAGAAGAAGACCAAGATGGCGTGTCTTGGTCTTCGTAACCCACTATTTATACATATTGTAGAGGCAGCTTTAAAGCTCCTCTCGAATGTAACGACTACTAGCAGTAATAGCTCGAACCCTACTACCGCTATCCTAGTAATGAGTCATACTAGCAATCACATGCTAGTACAACCCGCTGACTGATCCTACTTGTCCATGACTAATTTCTACTTACTATCGTAGTCATAACCGTATAGTAAGCGTCCACGTACAACTTCGTATCGTATCCTCAAGTCCTGGAGTCTGTCCGCGACATCACCCCCTTTTCAGCCGCGGCGCCCACGCCGACGAAGACGAGGCCCCGACATCCATCCGGCTTGCACCTCTTCGACCCGCTCTAGCGTGTTAGCCATCTCCAACCGAAACTTACTTCGGGCCAGCTCCCCCTTGATCCCTCCGAGCGCGGCGGCGAGTTGATGAAGGCGCTGCTCCATCCTTTCAGCCTCGTACGCGTAAGCGCGGTATCGGTGCACCTCTGCCCGGAGGCTGACGTCGTGGAGTTCTCCGATGGCGCGGTCGAGGCGAGGGCGGTCGTGATAACCGCCGGCGAAGAGGGCCATGTCTTCGTGGGGGTACTGTTCCTTCCCCGTGGCCTTGACATGGGGCTCTGCGTATAGAGGCTGCGAGTAGACCTTCTCGCTATCCTCCACAAGCCCCAGCACAATGGGGTCGGCGCCCATGATGACTTGGACGTACGCGGCCTGGCGCGTCCGTCCTTGTCCGTCGGTGATAGGGTAGTGG